>CAVNYN010280950.1:0-14292 GCA_963692815.1 Nyctanthes arbor-tristis | reverse complement strand
CGCTCTTCCGATCTGTAACGGAGTTTTTAAATTTTGTTACAAGTGAAGCATCAGACAAGTGCCACAAGGAGAATCGAAAAACTGTCAACGGAGATGACATCTTTGGGCTCTGAGTTCGTTAGGGTTTGATAACTTCGCTGAGGTTATGCTCAAGTACTTGGACAAATATAGGGAATTTGAAAGACAGAAGGCTGAACAAAACAAAGCCTCAAGCAGTAAAGAGACCACCATAGAGTTTGGAATATTTGAGAAAGGCGAAACCCCAACTGCTGCACCGGAGTAATTAGAGATGAATCAATCTTGGATAAAGATTCAACTACTGACCCATGAATCCAGTGTGAAAAGTATTTTTAAGGTAACTTTTCGTAATTTTCGTTGCTGAAGATGAATCGTGATCCTTTTTTTTTTTTTTTTTCATTTCGTTATAATTTGCTGGATCATGAAAAGAAGCATGTATCTAAATACATCAACTCTTATTTATAATTTATATTTTCTGATGTTTAATTCCTTTGAACTTTGATGTTCGGGCATTAATGCTAGTTGATTTCTGGAGTATTCTATATAGATATGCTTCTCTGTCTTCAGTGGTATATATATGGTTTCTAAATTCAAGAAAGGGTGTTAATTGTGAGTGTTCTATATCAAAAGAAAAAATTAAGTTTTGAGCTTCTGGTTATAGGGGCTAAAGAGAAATTAAGTTTGATTAAATCAAATTGCTTCTACTTCACCATTTAAGTCAATCTTGAATTGGAACTTTTAAGTACTTTTCAGAATGCAACTTACATATTATATATTACCATATGCTTCATATATATTTGGGGGCGTCTCTCTAATTCTCAATCCTTGGGGTATTATTTCCCAAGCGACCATGCATGATGAGGCTTAGTTTAGCAACCCAGAGAAAGAAAATTAATGATCAACTCATGAACGAAAAAAACTGGGGAAACAAATTTACATCTTTAGTACTGATACCTTGTGATGAAGATACTAAGAGGTTTATATGATTCCCAATAGTTTGGTATGTTTAAATACTATCTGTAACTCTAATTGGTGAATGATTTTCTTCTCTTGGCTCAGTTCTATGCCCTCAAAGATAGTTTATTTGCTCTGTACCTTGCTTGATATACGCATTTAGCAGCCATTTTTAGCTAGGTCTTCTTACACATAGCTAATGTCAAACTTTATGAATATTTTTCCCTTTAGTAAGATCTTGCAAAACAGGGTTTTATTATGTTTTCTTTCCTTATTTTGTTCTTTTAATTAGTATCCTTAACTCTGTTCCACCTTTTGTTTGTTTGTATATATTGCTTTAATTTTTTGATAAACTTATCATGTTGTTTATCTTTCTGATGACAATAACCACTTGGGATGCTCTATATAAAACTCTGATCCATCCTAAAAGGTCAAGTTTGTTTAACAGATTAGTCTTAAGTCCTTAATGATATCTTGGGTGTGTATATGTGCGTGTGTGCGTGTGTGCGTGTGTGTGTGTGTATATTTTACATTCATTTGAATGAGAAATAGACATATCCCTAATTAGCATTCTAGTTTGCTCTATCCCCATATAATTGGTTCTATTATCATATATATGCCCTATGTCATTAGTTCTTGAGTGATGTTAACTCTAAGTTCCCACAGATTAGTCCCTTTCATCATGTGGTTAATTAGTTGATCAATACCTCTGATAGTATTCGTTCTTGATCCCTTCTCTAGCCATTGCAAGCTTGTGGCCACATGACTTGCTGCCAAAACGATTGATCGTCTTCATCTCCCTGATTGTCACCTCAATTTATGAAGTGTTTTTCTCTTGCCTTTTCTAGTTGCTTTGTTCAACCCTCCTCATTTCTTTCTTTTTTGGCATGGTATTTTTTGTTTGGATTGTTTCTGAAACCTACATTGAAACCAAAAGCAAATTAGTTGGTTCTTGCTATTTACATTATGTTTGAATTTTTTTCAGAAGAGTAAAATTGAGTGGTGGAGATTTTCAGAGCAAATGTGGTCCCACGATGATGCAGATCTTGATTTGACCAATTTATATTTTTGAAATAAAATTGGAATACTGACGAGGGAGGGCTCAGTCTCCAATTCTGCAACAATATCGTGAGTTTGACGTTATGTTTGAAACCTACATAGAAACCAAAACCAAATTAGTTGGTTCTAGCTATTTACATTATGTCATGAATTTTTTTAGAAGAGTAAAATTGAGTGGTGAAGATTTTCAAAGCAAATGTGGTCCCATGATGATGCCGATCTTGATTTGAACAATTTATATTTTTAAAATAAAATTGGAATACTGATGAGGGAGCGCTCAGTCTCCAGTTCTGCAACAATATCGTGAGTTTGAAGCTATGGTAAAAATATGAAAAATGTATTATATATGCTTTGTTTTTATCTTGTTAGCTCATCACTGACGATGACATATTTGCAATAGATGTAGAGTTTCCCAAAAACAAGAGTTAGGGTTTGGAAAACCCTAGAACCAGTCATGTGGTTTCTAATTAAGTATAAAAGTAATTTTGGTAAGTACATGGCATGCTAATATTATACTAGTTGATGTACATGTTTTACATAGAAAGGACTGTTTGTGCTGAAAAAATTTAGGGATTTCAGCATGTAATTATCCTAGGGTTCATGCAAAGTATTTGGGACCACTTCTCCATTATCTTCCTTGGATTGAATTGCAAGTTGCAACTTATGGGCAGTGGGAATCATGAGTGAAATTTGCTGGTAAAGATGTCTATTTGTTTCTACAATTAAGATAAAAAGGTGATCATAAAGATGATCAACTAAGGTTAAACAATATTAATCTTGACATATTAAACGAGGCTGAGAACTCAATATATATAATTACATCTCACTAGGATGATATATTATATTATTTATTATTTTATGGTTATGTGCGCTTTCTCACTTAAAGATAAGTTCTATTCTAATGACGTCATGAATGACGTGTTCAAATTAGGACTGACGTTTTATAATAACAAATAAAGAAAAAGATATAGAATAAATCATCAATTGCGAGCGAATTGCCACGAAATTAGTAAAGGAATCGTTTTGTTACGCTATTTTTCATTACTAATCCGTTACTGAATAGTAACGGAAAAAATTTGTTACTATTAGCAACATAATAATAACGTATTAAAAACGGAATGCGTATAGCCACGAAATTAATAACGGAATCACTTATGTTGCTAGTTTTTTGTTACCAATCTGTGACTAAATAGTAACGAAAATAATTTATTACTATCAGTAACGGATTACCAACAACTTCGTAACGAATATGGTTGGGAAAAATTACAAGAACATACTTTATATAAATTATAGGGCAACACATATTAACAAAGATATATAGTAGTTTGGTGGTTGAGACTTTACTCGCCAACTGTCAAGACTAGAGTTCGAATCCTCACAAGAGCAATAAGGAGAATTATTTTCTTTCAAAATTCTAGTCCACGATTAATAACTGAATTAGCAACAAAAGTTTGTTGTTAATTAATAACGCTTTTTATCCATTGGTAATTTAGTAACGACTTTCTCTGTTACTAATTTGGTAATTGAAAACTAAATCTATGGCTAAGTTAGTCACTACGGAATTAGAAAGGGATTTAGCAACAGAACGTTTCTGTTACTAACAGTCCATTAGCCACAGATTGACCCATTTAGCAACGGAAATTTCCGTTGCCAATCGTACATTTTCTTGTAGTGGTAAATCTTGAACTTGTCTAGAGTGAAGTTAATTAGCATTCCCAGCTAATTTTAGATGAGCATGTATAACTTTTTTGAACTTATTATTCTTATTTTTGAACTATTAAAAGTATAATAATTATATTGTGTGATCTCAATATCAATAAACGTAATATCCTTAAAGTATATACAGCAAATAAAATTCTTATAATTCGGTACCGAGCGGCATTTGCACGTTCATCCTGCTTAAGAACAAGTTTGAATGATCCTATATAATTAACTACTAAGATGCATGTGTAAATATATTAATTACACTATCAACCTATACAAAGCCTCGATCTTAATCCTCTAATTAGCAATGCAAACAAAGCCTCGGACCAGTTAAAATTGCCCCAATTATCTCATCCTCTAATTAAATAGAAGCCGGATCCAAGCTCTCACAATAAGCAAAAATTAGCTTGCAAGAGAAGTCGCTGTTGGAGTAAATTTTGTTAAAACCTTTAATTAATTAAACCTTCAAATATTTTTGTTATTTTGTTAAAATTAAATATATGATATTTATATTTTGTAACTATCATAATAATATAGGCATGGAGATGGCAACACTTTGCTCGCATCTAGCCCCATTCGATTACTGGGACAAGACAGGAAACATAGTCGATGCCTAGAATTGTAGATGGCGTCGCTCTTGTAGTAGCACGGTGCTGTAAAATTATGCACCGGTTTGCTGTGATAGGGACGAGAAAACATTAAATTAAAAAAAAAAAAAAAGGAAACTAGTCCTCATAAAGTTCCAAGCATTTGACAGTAGAGAATGTCATCACTGATTAAATCTCATTTGACTGTTGACATTAACACAAACATATCAACTCGAACAGTGTAGAAATTGCAGCAGCTGAAACATGAAAGCACACAAAGAACAGCAAATGGTAACATGTAACTGAAAACAGCAAATACAAGAAATTTGTGGTACAAGCACTAATGAACAACAGAAGAGGACAAAGATAGCATAAATTTCCATGTTATTATGTGAAAGTAGGGAGTCAAATCTTACAGTTAAAAGGTGTAGCATTTGGATTAAGTTTATGTAGAACCACTAAAGCTAATCTCCATGCCTCTTCCACCTATTCCGGCGATCAAAGACTGGAAGCCGCATGATTCTAACTCTGCGACTAATTTGTCAACAATTGTTGCTGATAATACTGAGATGTGCAGTTAAGAAACAACCTCTGTTACAAGAAAAGTTAACTGGAAGAGAGTAATTTTTATTTTATTATTATTATTTTTTTTTTTGGGAGCAAAAAAGGGGAATATATTTTTTAATTTCAAAGCAGGCTAACATCTCATGCAAACAGATCATCAAGCAAAGCAGCATAAGGTATATGAGGAGGTAAATATAATAATGAAATAGCACAAAAAGGCAAGATATAAGCAGAATAACAGAAAGGATACAGTTTGGTAATAGTGTCAAAACGCAGCCTCCACCCCCTGCTCCTGTTAACTTTGATGACAGCTTGTATTTTAATGTCGATCGAAGAACATTTTCTATGGAAGCATGGCTGACTCCCATGCACTGGAGCAATCCCTGATTCATTTCCATGAGTTCTGCTATTTTCTCCTCTTTCTCAGTTATGCCAAGATCATCTGAAACTGGTGACTGGATAATGGAAGCCAACTCAGTGCTGATGGAATCAACTGCAGAAAATACGGAAGCCATAGCTTTGGGATGTCTAATAGTTCTCTCAGAAACACCAGCTACAAGAGCCTTCGTATTTCTCCCAACTTTTGTGTTAGTTATGAGCATTTTAAGAGGCATATTTGTCTTGATTAGTGTCAATTCACCAGATCTAAATTTGATCATGTTGCCTGTTACATAAACTTCATTAGTTTAACAAATATTAACTTCACCAAGGATTAAGGATCTGTAGTAAGATAATAAAATAAGTAGTGTAATTTAACATTGTCAAAACCGCAATGTGTATTTAGCCACTCACCAAGCTTAGAAAATTTTGTAATAACAAATAGTAAAACATATAGTTTAAGTCTTTAAGCTATTGTGAATGGCTTGGGTAGCATATGGAAGGGCTCGGAGAGTTCCCTTTAAGAAATTTTGATGCAGGTCGAATAAGGATGCTTTGAGAAGACAGAGCCCTGACAGGTCCCTGTAGGAGATCGGAAGACGAAAATGTCTTGAAATCAAGGTCTCCTGTCACCAAATTTGTTCATGATTTACTTGTATCTTATATATTTTTCAGTCCCCTATTACAAATGAATGACTTTACATGCCTAGTTAGCATTGATAAATGTTAAATATCCACATGGAAATCTCAAGGTCTGCACTATCTAAAATACCTGAGCCACACAGTTATTATGCCACTGGGATGACTGGCTGAACCACTTGAACACCCCACCCCACCCCACACCCACCCACCCCCCCAACAAAAAAAAAAAAAAAGAGGAAATTGGAAGAAGAAGTTGCCCCCTTAACCATTCTGTCAGCTAATCAACATGAAATGAACTGAGAATCCCATTATAATGGAAGAAGACATCCAGTAGGAATCATCCGCAGTTTCAAAGCTCAACTATTCTTCTCTCTTTAGATCATCCATCTCCCTGGACAGAAGTCTGACAAGGCCTAGATCAAACTATGCCTAAAATAAAAGTGAGTTAAGTAACTTTTGAGCTTAGAGAAACATGTTTGAAGCTTTAAAGGCTACTTAAAGTGATTTTCTCAAAGTGATGTTCTCCCAAAAAATTTTAAGTTCAACACCCCAGCCCAAGAATTCTAGAACAAAAGATTTGGCTACTTCAAAAGCATGGTCTCACTTTCTAGAAAAGCAAGTTCTCTTATTCTGTAGTCTTTGTCCAAACATGCTCCTAGTTTAAACAAGAATTCCACATATCAGCACAGCTATTCCAGTGAATAAAGAGGTTGTTTATTTTCTTCTTTTCGCACATTTCAATCTTGTCGATACAAGAAATCATATTTTTGTAAGTTTCTCATAGCATTCCTAGCAGTTCAAATATAAAAGCCATCTCTTACACACGCTCAAAGCATATAGGATACCAGTCCCGATCTCCCGCCATACACACACATGGTGGTAGATTATTGGGACAACTGTGTGGGCCACCTCATACAGGGGGCCACAGTGTGTAGGTTTCTCCAATAATCTCTAGCCACGTGTGCGTATGGCAGAATAATCTCACCATACATCTAGCGGGAGATCATTTTTGTATAAGATACTGTTATGCTATTAATTATTAAGGCAAGATCTTAGGAAATGTTGAATCAAACCATTGTAATTGCTAAATATTTGAAGTTCATCATAATAATTCCATGCCAAAGAAACTTCTTTTTCTGTTCTCTACCTTTTTTGCCCCCCTTTAGAAACAAAGACTAAGACAAAATTCTTGAAAAAGTGACAGCAGTCATATTTGGTGTGGCTTATTCTGAAAATAAGTATCAAATGCATCGCACATTTTCAACATGAGCCTATCTACATTCAAAACACCTGTTGGAGCTTATGTTTCAGAATAAGCACCTTGATACTGCTCAGAAAATGCTTCTCTGAGCATTTCAATAATCATTTTATCAAAGATGAAAGCAAAGCACCATTGCCAGATGCAATTCATTGGATTACATACCGTATGTGCTCACTGTGTTGTCGATCCCTGATGGCTTCCCATGAATTATTTTCTCACCTTCAAAGGCCCATTTATTTACTAGTTCCAGCTCAGTATCCCCAAACATTTGCCATCCCTGGTGGCCGAAATCAAGTGTCACAGAATCCGATAAAGCAAGTAGAGCGGCTGAGAGTGCAACACACAAGGCAGCAGATGAACCCAAGCCAGAGCCCAGTGGCAGCTCAGAAGTGACCACAGCTGTAGCAGGCTTATACCTGATACCAGAAAGTAAACATATCAGATGTAACTGCCTGATGCATAAAAAAAACAAATATACACCCATAAATTCAAACCACCCACCCATGAATGGACGTGTATAGCCACAGAAAGGCAGAAACACCAGATGCAAGTCCACTTTTCGCTTCAGGGATGTTCTGTTCATCCACTAGAGTCGCAATTGCTTTCAAGGTCTCTAAGGAACAAGATGAGGGGGATGAAGCAGGGCCACCCAGATCAGGTAGAACTTCTTTAATTTTTCCAACTGGCCAAGAAAACTCGAAGCCCATATCCTTGAGACAGAGTTTTATTGTGTCATCATCATCTGATCCCAGAAAGTAGGAGGACGAAAACAGAATCAACATACTAGAAAACCTCCACATATTGAAAACACCCCGCGAGCCGCCCCCCGGGGGGGGGGGGGCGAGGGGTTGGGGGGGAGCATCTGGTATGCTGAAGAGGGAGATTTACTAAAAGTAAGTGCGTAAAAAATTCTCTACATATAAAAATATTCACCATGGTCCTATTTCTAAATGTCCAATTTATTATTCACTAATTAAGAAAATTTTAATTATAAAACAAAAGGATTTAGTATTTGTCCTATCGGCAAGCAAACAATATGGACAAAACAAGTAGTAGACTTGATTTCTTCAGATGTTCCCCATTGAAATTGTGAATTCTCATGAAGATTACCTCACCGCATTTATAAGAGGATCATGAAAAGGTACGTTAAACCTAGAATTAGTTTTAATATTCTAAGTTAGTATGGTATTACTGAGCTAGATGAGAATCAGATTTTCCTGTGCACGAAAAAGAAGCAGCTGTCAGAAGAATTAAGTGTTTGGTAAATATTTTAAAAATTGCTGATTGTAAAACAACATATAACTGTTTGGTAATGATAAGAAATATGAGATGAACATGAAAATCTCAACATTTGAAAAGGTTATAATTGATATTTTGTAAATAAATAATGGTAAAAACTAAAAGCAAAATTCCAATAAGTTACCCTTGTACTGCTTTCCAAATTTTACCACAAATGAAGAAATGGTTTCTTCTATAAGCAATTTTTTAAAAGTTACCAAACACCTAAAACTGCTTCTGCTTCTAGAGCTCCAATACCAATTCCAAACTTAGCCTAACTTGAAGTGTTAATTCAGTGGTCAGACATTGCCTCTAAGTTCACAACCGGCCAAAATTGACAAGTTGCACAAGGATGACAAATATTTAAACAATGCAATATAATCTACCACGCAGAATATTATCATCCTCGTCTCCTAATGCATTATAAAGACATCAATCACAAAAATGTTCTGGAGTGTTAAGTTGTTGCAAATCTGCATTTTATTACATGAAGTTTCAAAAATGTCAGCCATGACTATAAGAAAACAAGTTCAGGATTCAAATGTTATAATCTATATCTTCACAAGTATCCCTTATTTCTTTCTTTTTTTTCTTTTTTTTCCCCTTTCTTTTTTTTGAGTGTCAAGTAACCCTTATTTCAAACAGGGAGCTCATATACAAATATAAAGGCAACCAAGGCAGGATCATTGTCAACTCTCAGCTCTTTGATTAACAATGATAAACTCATTTCATGTTGATCCCTTTTAAGTGTGTGGACTGAAACTTCAGAAAGTACATTTGGCTTATCGTTAACGCTCTAAACCTTTTGGCTTTTGCTTTGGAAAAAAAGGCAGCTTTTTTAACAGAAACAAGAGAAGCCCAACATGATCTTGATCTGGATATGTATTATAACATAAATGGAATTACATTTTGCAATTATTTGCACAATGCTGCAATAAATTGTACATTATGGATATGGGATATTTGTGAGGTCCAGCAAGGGATTACATAGTTTGAATATTTTAAATGTTGAGGAATTAGACTTTAAAGTATATCTTGAAGATGAATTCATAATAAAATTCCTAATCTCCTCATTTGGGAAGCATACAAGAATCAGAAGGGAGCTCTAAGCAAATTTAGAAATGAAGGGAAAATAAGCTAGTAGACTGGGTGCGGAAAGCTAGATTATGTATTTCAAGACCATCTACTGTCCTCTGAAATTAATAGATAAACATTTAGGCGAAAAGGTAGAATGACAAGATAAAGTAGAGAAAGGGAGTAAAAGTTCTTTTCCCACAATATAGAAAATAGAGATGGTTGGGAATCTTTTCCTGTCCACTACCTGAACTGCCTAAGAGTAGACATCCCTGACTAAATAATGTGAGAATTATGAACGACAGGAAATATGTATCCATGCAGAACCCAATTAGTAAAATTTGCCAAGAGGTTAAACACTGCAGATAAAATGTCATAATTAATCAGAATCAAATACAAATAGAAAATATGTATTTTAAACAAATGAAAATTCCATTGTGAGGATTCAATAAGGGGAAAAGAGTTTGCAGATAAAATCAATTACAGTTCCAGATATATAACCGCTCAAATGAAGAAGCTCAATTGCTAGAATCAAGGAATAGAAAACTGCATATAGGATATTCTGGCTAATCAGAACTAAAAAGAAATAGTAATTATGCAGAGACACAGATGAAACACCACTTGCAAGAATTCACTATTAAGAGGCGAGAAAAGTAAAGATAGAACATACTAACTAATCACAACTCTAGCATGAATCTCAGAATTTTCACAATCAGGCACAAAACTAAAAACCCGGATGCTAGAGTTCATCAACATCAAGTGAAAAGAAATCTCTTCCGATCAAAATAAATCATCATCTAACACGAAAGCTGAAAATTCACTACTAAATACAAACCCACTTGCTTGAATTCATTATTACGGGAAAATCAATTCGCACAGGAAATAATCTAACCAATCAGAACAAAATCACAATTAGCAATAGTAGCTGATCAAATTCAGACATATAAGATACGCACCAGAAGGCGTTGGGAAGCGTAGAGTCACGTAGGTATAAAGATCAATAGCAGCAGCAACGGCAGTAGAACCATGAACCACCGCATGTTCACCAGAGAGTATAATTTTCCCAGGTGCTCTGGCTCTCACCTCCATTTCAATTTCTTTGACCCAAAACGAATTATCCAAAAGACGATGGGGAGAATCTACCACAACAGATTCAAAAAAAAACCCCTTTTCTGCCTATAAATACGAGTAGTGCCGTCAACGAAAATAGTGGGAGAGTCCTACTTGGTTGGCGACTGAGGACTGAAGGTAGGTGGCGGAGAATTTCATGCGTTATGTTATGCCTCCTCAGATGCAATATTTTGGTCGCTTTTGGGCGATTGTATTTGTACTGTATGATAATAATTCGTTCCCCAATTCGCGTGGTGGGCGAGCCTGATTATGGCGTGTTTGGCTTGGATAAACTTTAGGAAGTTGTTAAAATTTACTTTTGATTAATAATTAATGACTTTTAACTGCTAGTCTGCTACACAGCTTATAATAGAAATCGACAGCAAAGGTTTTTAGAAAGGAGTATGAAGAAGATTTTTTAGGAGAATGAAAAGAAGAGTGTGAGATATTATATTTTATAATTGTCAGGAGAAGAACTCATTACAGTTAGAGGTTAAACAATTTTAACTTATCAAATCCCTTTGTATCACTAGTCACAATTAATGCTCTAAAAACGTAAAACTTAACAACGCATTGAAGCCACGCCTTAATTATAGAAAATAATAATTTATGAGAAAGCGCAAGCAATCCGGGGAAAGACATGAAACATGAAGCACATGCTTCAAACCTAATTGCAATTTTTATAATTTTTCGAAAATATCATATTAGTACTACATTTTCTGTACTTCTAAACTTGACCCTTAACTCATTACGTTCATCATTTTGGTTTTACATTTCCAGACCTCTGTCTCGTTCTGCCAACCTATGCGCTACATTCTGGAGATGTGTAAAATTCGTATTGTTAGGATATTATGACAACTAATTGAAAGGGGAGAAGAGGGGAATGACATATAGTACCAAAAAGGCAGTTGATTATTTTTCATTGATCGATCTCAATTGATTAGCAAGTAATCCTACTAAGACAATGACAAGATATCTTTTTCCTTGAGAATTGGTAAATTTCAATTTATTATTATCTTTTCCAAGTTGGGAAATGATATAAAATTAAACATTTAACATTATAAATAGTGTCAGACGCTTGCGTAACGTGCCTTTAGACACGACACATCACATTAGTTGACAGCGAATTAAATTAGTCCGCAAATTTAATATGTCACGTTTAGATACACGTCACGCAAACGATTTGACTGCGCAAATATGATGTTATATATCCCCTCCTTTTCAAGATGCCCTAAAACATTTCTGACGTAGATGCACGCACCACAGAGATGCGTTGAAGCGGACTGTCTGTCTTGTGAAGTGGGTGCCCAAAAACGGGTTAAACATAATAATATAATGCTTCCAATTTTGAACAACAATTTACTGCATTTATGATTGGAATTAATGGCACATTTAAACAAAGCACTCAATTTATGGGGATTGGCGGAGCAAAATAGTCCTGCTTTTTGTAAGAAAGAAGAGCACATATTCTATGGTGTCTAATTGACTATTGGACATTATTTTATAAAATTCATTGTATACGTGACAGGTGTTCAGTGGACACATTAGACATCGTAGAAGGACTAGAAAGAAGAGAGTATCTTTAATGCACAAAATATACACAAGAAGAGAGAAATAGACAAATTCAATTTTCCTTCATGCTTTTCTCTTCTTTCTTACATTTTCTTCGCTTTATTTTCCATTTTTCCTATAAAATATCTTTCGTAATACCTAGACGTAGACATGTCATAGATACTGTGTTGAAAAAATGAAAAATAAAAATAAAAAAGGTAAGAAAAGAAAAAAAGGGGCTTGAGATAAAGGTGAAGTTATATGTCTATATCACTCATCTTGTACACATTTTATGCATGGGAAATACTTACATAATCTTATATAAAATAAGCTAAATTTATCATTTTAGCTTTAGATCCTTTATCACACAAGACAAATGGTAAGATAATAAAATCACTTTATTTTGTAAAAAATTTTATAAAAACTCCCCTACAAATAACATTTGGGTAATTATATTACAACTACGGATATTAATTCCTACACCACAAACTACATTTTTAAGGGCGATTATACTACCTCTACAATTTTTTGTTCCCCCGCAACATTTTAGCTCCACTGAGAATTAAAATTGATAGTTGCTCCACATTAAATTTACATTATAACCAATATATAAAAAATAAAATAGGAGAAAAATAAAAATTAAAATAATACAATAATATGCGGTGCACAAATCACAATTATTCTCATATGATACTTCGTCACACCACACCACAAGCACTACTATTTTCACATAATCTTCAAGTTCTCGCCGAAAGTCATAGGAGCAGAGGGTTTCGGGGTGAAAGTTGAATTTCTTGTGCAAGTCCATCTTCCTTACCTTATTTCTACAGTCACCCACATCGAAATTTAAAAAAAAAAAAAAAAAAAAAAAAACCCTCGATATTTTTTATCCCAAAAGAAAAAACCCTCAATGTTTGCAAACAAGTTTGACGTCTTCCTCTTAGTGAGTTTCTCCACCTTTTTTTTTTTTTGGTTGTTCCTTATAGTAATTGGATATGATTTTCAACCACTTTTAGAATTATTTTATATTTTCAAAAAATATGATACTTCTCAACAATTAATAGACGTATGATTATAAAATACGGGTCTTGGCCTGTTATGGGGGAAAACATAAGGTAGTTGAATTCGATGCCTTCCGTTTGAATGCCAAAAGCAAAATATGCCTGTTAAACCACTACCAATAGGCAGAGCTAGTTTTTTCCCCAAAAAATTAATAATAATAATAAATAAATAAATAAATAAATAAATAAATAAATAAAAATTTGCAGAGCTACTAGCTAGTGATAGTTACAAGAAAGAAGTCAAGAAGGTCTTTGGGTGGAAATTCATGGAGGTGGTGGTGGTGGTGGCGGCTTGTGGGCACCTTTATAGGCAAGAAGGTGCTCCCAGATCTACGTTATTCATAAATCATTATTATTGAGATAATTAAAACGAAAATCAATTTGGGGAAATAAATACTTTGGTTTTTCCTTTCTTTTTTTTTTTTTTTTGAAAGTAAGTAACACATTAGTGTTAATAAATACTAGTATAGTAGTATTTCAAATCTAGTTACTTATGTAATTTCATAGAAGGACATTTATGTAAATAAAAGGGGAATTATATTCCCACTATACAAATTTATTTCAACACCACATTTTAAACTATTTTCTTTATTTACTTAATATCCAAAGCTAAAAGTACATTAATAACCATTGTTAAAATTTTAATTCTTTTTTTTCTTCCACCACAATCATTATTATCTAAATTTGAATTCTTTTTAATAATTATTATTCTTTTCAATTCCCTTTTTTTAGTAATCACTTGCTACAATTTTGATTTATAATACGACTCGACAACTTTATATTTTAAAGATTTATTTTTTTTATAGTTTCATTTTAGTACCTAACTTTTAGACCTTGCTTCATGAAAAAATATTTTAACATTTTTCTTTTTATTTTAATATATAGTGTTTTCTATAAAGTATAAATAGATTTATAATATTACTTAGGAACATGTGATTGAATTGGAATAAAAAATATAATAATAAACGAATGATGTTAACTCAAAATCTAATTTCAATTTTGTAAGACCGAATTGTTCTAAATTAGAAGTTTTGAAAAATCTATACATTTA
>CAVNYN010280947.1:0-25075 GCA_963692815.1 Nyctanthes arbor-tristis | reverse complement strand
GAATAATCCACGTGAAAAAGTATCCGTAGAGCCTTGATATTCCTCAATTAAAGCTATCTTTCAAGTTATAATCCTTCCATATATGGTAAATGACTCTTTTCAAAGGACAAATAAGTATTTTGGCGGGTTTTTATTGGTTTTCTCTTTCCCAAGGCCAAGTTGGACGAATTTTGGAGTTCGAGAGAGAAAAGGAAATGGGTTTGAGAGAAAATGAAATCCTTAGCTTCCTTTATATAATAGTTAGGATTTAGCTAATTTTAATAACTTTTGAGTTCCGCCAACTATATCGTGACAAGTGGCGCAAATCTCCTCCTGACAAGTGGCGCGGTGTGGCGCCGCACACTTGTCGGGAAATTGTCCAAGGAGTCCTTCCCCTTTGCATTATCTTTCAATCAAGTTCACACTCTTCAATTCATGTTAATTAAGTCATTACACTTTAGTTTATGTCAATTATCAACCAAGATATTTCTTTAGCGTCAATTCAATAACAATATTTTGATCTTCAAGTAATCTTTCAATGATATTCAAGTAATTCTTTCAAAACAACAACTTCGTTACTCACCTTAATTTGTAGAAATTTTCGGGATGTTACAGCATCAGTCTCGCTTCCCACTACTTTTCTCATCATTTTCTTGATAATGCTAATCGATCTTGTTTTGCACTGTCCTAATGGATGTAAAGATCCAGAGAAAGGGCGATTGTTGGATTGGTCGAAACGATATAATATTATATGTGGCATAGCACGCGGAATGGTTTATCTTCATGAAGATTCTCGCCTTCGAATTATACACCGTGATCTTAAAGTTAGTAACATATTATTAGACAGAGATATGAATCCAAAGATATCGGATTTCGGCATGGCGAAGATCTGTGGTGTTGACGAGTCTGAAGGAAATACAAATAGGGTTGTTGGAACATAGTAAGTACAATAGCTTTTCAAAATAATCACACACTTTAATTTTGTCAAGCATATATATCATGATTAATTAACATCTATAATAATGTTACTTTGTAGTGGTTACATGTCTCCTGAGTACGTAATGCATGGACAATTTTCAGTAAAATCAGATGTTTTTAGTTTTGGCGTTCTTGTTTTGGAAATCATAAGTGGCAGGAAAAGTAGCAGCTCATATCAATCAACTCAGGAGGAGGGTCTCATTAGCTATGTAAGTATTCTGTTATGAACTTGTGACAATTCATGATCCCGGCCATCTCAAAATATTTTTGGGAGATTGGTAGTTTAGCTAATAATTGATCCAGTAAATTATGATAAGTGGGGCTTAAACAATCTGATATAATTAATATTGTTGAGCAGGCATGGAAATTGTGGAGAGATGGCAGGCCACTGGACTTGCTGGATCCAACACTGCAAAATTCATATGTTGGCAGTGAAGTTATTCGGTGCATCCAAATCGGATTATTGTGTGTTGAAGAAGATGTCGATGAAAGACCGAACATGGCCTCAGTACTCTTGTCGCTGAATAGCCAAACTGTCACTCTTGGTGTTCCACGTCAGCCGGCATTCTTTCTCGGTAGCAGGACTTGGACCGTATCGAAAGGGCCCTATTTGGACAAATCCACGTCAGCCACAGCAGCTCCTACTGTAAATGAAGCTTCAATTTCTGAATTATATCCAAGGTAAGGGAAAATAAAGGTCCGTATTTGGCTAATGATGTAGTATTTACAAGGACAAATGAAAGAGCTTACGAAAAATTCATGTTTTAAAGTTTGGGTAGGTGAGATACCCTTGTTTTTTTTGGAGATGATTAGCTAGATTGTGTGATATGGTATTTTGTAAGCGAATGTTACAAGTTATCCAACATGACCTTCTCCACCAAATATTTGTGTGGTTGTTGTTTCTTTATTAATATCCACAACCAACACATCCCTTTGCACATCCTTGGAACCCATATACTCCATCACGTACCAAATGTTAGTAACAGGATTTGAAACCTTGCATCTTTTCACTCCTTAAAATTTAGCGTCCATATCATTGTTTATTTGATAATGACGTTTTGTCAAGTTCTCTAAATGACTAAATATATACATATTATTAATTTTTTTCTTTTTTTTTTTTGGGGGAAAATATATACATATAATTTAATATAAGTTCTACTTCTAAGAAAGTAGAAGTTAGGAATCCAAATTTCAATAGCAAATTAGCAATCCTCAAATGTAGCATTATAAAGAGTTACTGGTCTTTCTCTCATTATTGTGAAATTCATATACTACCATTCATTTGAAAACGCCAAAGTGACTAGATGAACATGAGATTAGGTTGTTCTATAGGGATATATTCTGGGATAAGATCCCCAACGAGTGACGGCAATATCTTTGGAAATTTCCTATAACTGACTGAGACTTTTCTTTTCTGCTGGATCCGCCTGGGGGGTTGGGGGGGTGGGGAAGTCAAGAGTTGTAAAGTCTAGAGATTCTAAACCATATGAAAACAAGCATTACTTGTTATTTCAGCCCCATCTTCTTTGCTTAATTTCCACACCGACAATGACTGGTGTAGCGAGGAGATACAGAAACGGCCCAAACGGGGTTGAAACTATAGATAATATATATATATATATATATAAGTTTTCAAAATATCTATTAAATTTTCAATCACTGCTAAAGACTCTTGATCAATACATGTGCATTAATATGCAATTAGGTTATATATTTACTTTTCTTCATTATATCTTATTTTAGATTAACATAATAAAAACTGGTCGAGTCAATTATACACAGCTTGAAACCATTGTTTCAACGAGTTTTGGAAAAAATAAGCTATCACAAGCACTTCGGTGTTTGTTCCGTTTTTGAACTGGGAGTTTGGTAATCAAGCTGCGGCAGCTTAATGAAATCTCAAGAGTATTATGAAGTACGCACTAGTATTCCAACGTTATTTCCTTTGGCCATCATATTTGCAAGTCCTTGCTATCTTAATTTCCATAAGGCAATCACGACTAAAACGTAGGAAGTCATCAACCACTCCTTTCAAATCTTATCAGGTATTAATTTCGACATGGACATTGTCTCATCATTGACTGAAACAGCACGAGAGTCGTTGATCAATCACAGGGATGTATAAAAATATTTAATATACCAGATACCCCTGGATACCTGCACGAAACGGGTATTGTCCAGTTGAACAGATATGTGGGATGGCTACATGTACTATGGTACCTAAATACCCGCTCATGTATATATATTAAGCATAATAGAAAATTGAAAACATACTACATGTAAGTAATACTAAAACTAAGGAAAATGAACGGGAAATATCAGAAATATGAGGAGACTAATAATTTTGAATAACTAGGTAATTTAGAAAAAGAAATTAAACAAATATACAAACAAGAATACGCATACGTTCACTACGGTTATAGCAGGTAAAAACCCGGCTGGTTGTATGGCATACCCGGACATGACCCGCCCGATTTTCATACCTAATCGACCTCCCACATTTAACTGTTTATATACACCTTTACTCGTGAGAATATAAATCGGTAAAATATTGATGATTTTGCAAATTGATTATCAACCATGTCAGCCATCAAGATTTCTGCTTCTCTTTTCTTGTTTTGCCTGCTGCTCTGTCTCTTTAGCAGACAGGTTAACTCCCAGAGCCAGAGGCAGAGTTATCTTGCTGAGTACTGCCCAAATCTGGCTACATACAGTGCTAACAGCACCTATGAAGCCAACTTGAACCAATTTCTTCGCAATTTATCCTCAAACAGTGCCAACCACGGTAATGGATTTAACAGCCTTAGCGTTGGCCGTGACCCTTCTGACACAGTCTATGGTCTCTTCCTATGTCGAGGCGATGTCAACATGAACGATTGCCAACAATGTGTTAGACAAGCTACAGCTGAAATCATACAGCGTTGTCCCAATAAAAGAGAGGCAATAATCTGGTATGATCAGTGCATGTTGCGTTACTCCAATAAGTCCACTCTGTCGAGGCAGGAACTATCCGTCACCGTAATCATGTATAACACTGGAAATGTTACTGATGACCAGATAGACAGGTTCAACCAGGTTCTGGCAGACACAATCAATAAAATTTCGACAGAAGCGGCAAACAGTCAATCTGGTAAGAAATTTGCTACCAGAGAAGTCAATTTCACAGCATATCAGACAATATACACCCTCGTGCAGTGCACCCCGGATCTCTCGTCCGGCGATTGCAATAGTTACCTTCAATCTTATATCTCAACTTTATCCTCATGTTGCAATAATAGAATAGGAGCGACGCTTCTTTCTCCCAGCTCGAATATTAGGTATGAGATGTACCCGTTTTATGCTTCAACTTCACCCCCTCCTCCACCACCTACAACCCCCCTTCTGCCACCATCTCCGGGGAATTCTACAACCAATCAAGGTAATTCAAACTCTAATATATTCCCAACCCAAGTTGAATATTTTAAAGTCATTTTTTCTCTTGCTCTCTTTTATATCTTCTTTTGTTTGTGCTATTGCGATGCAGGAAATGGGGGGACCTCAACAAAAGTTATTATTGCCATTATTGTTGCAATTGCTGCGTCCTTGATGGTTTTCTTCATAGGCCTCTGCTTCATCATTAGGAGAACAAGGAAAAAAAGCTATGACACTGTTAAGCAGGAAAACGGTAATTAAGCTACAAGAAAAAATTTCCTCTTTTGATCGAATATTAAAAGGCAGATTTTTTATATAAAGATTTGCTATTTCCTGTGTGTAGATGAAGGAAATGGGATTTCGACAGTTGAATCCTTGCAGTACGATTTGAATACTATTCATCTTGCTACCAATAATTTTTCCTCTGATAACAAAATTGGTGAAGGTGGATTTGGCACTGTCTACAAGGTAATCTAAAGGATAATAATATAACTTAACCATTAATGATGTATCCACATATATATCACGTTGTTTGGTATGCCATCAGACTGTATAGGGAGTAGGACTTGGGGTTAATTGGCTAATATTATATAGCAAACATACGTGATACATGCGTACAGGGTATTTTGCCCGACGGACAAGAGATAGCTGTGAAGAGACTTGCGGAAGGTTCAGGACAGGGCGCAAATGAATTTAAGAACGAGGTTGTATTGGTAGCCAAGCTTCAACACAGGAACTTAGTGAGACTAATAGGATTTTGCTTAGAAAGAGAAGAGAAGATTCTGATATATGAATACGTGCCTAACAAAAGCCTTGATTACTTTCTATTTGGTTAGCGTCTATCTTGATTTCTATTACTTTAATTTTATCATCACTTTCTTTAGTCTCTCTTTAATGCTAATCAATCTTGTTTTGCGCTGTCCTAATGGATGTAAAGATCCAGAGAAAGGGCGATTGTTGGATTGGTCGAAACGTTATAAGATTATAGGTGGAATAGCGCGAGGAATGGTTTATCTCCATGAAGATTCTCGTCTTCGAATTATACACCGTGATCTTAAAGCTAGTAATATACTATTAGACGGAGATATGAATTCAAAGATATCGGATTTCGGCATGGCAAAGATATGTGGTGTTGACGAGTCTCAAGGAAATACAAACAGGGTTGTTGGGACATTGTAAGTACCAAATATATATATATATATATCACTAAATAATGCTTGTTTTTCAACATAATCAAACAATTTAATTTTCTCAAGTATATATTGTAATTAATTAACATCTATATATGGTAATGTTACCTTGTAGTGGATACATGGCTCCTGAGTACGTAACGCACGGACAATTTTCAGTAAAATCAGACGTTTTTAGTTTTGGTATTCTTGTTCTGGAAATCATAAGTGGCAGGAAAAGTAGCAGCTTCTATCATTCAACTCAGGATGAGAGTCTCATTAGCTATGTAAGTACGATAATTTCTGTTGTGACAATTCATTTTCCCATTATCTCACAACATTTCAAGGAGATTGGCAGTTTTGATTATAATTGCTCCTGTAAATTATGATTGCTTGTTGGATAATTTTAATGGATTCTGTCATTTCACTGATTCATACTAAATCACGAGCTAGTGAATCCGTATAGGGGCTTAAACAATCTGATGTAAATACTGTTGAGCAGGCTTGGAAGTTGTGGAGAGAAGGCAGCCCACTGGATTTGGTGGATCCGACACTGCAAGACTCGTATGTTGGCAGCGAAGTTATTCGATGCATCCAAATCGGATTATTGTGTGTTGAAGAAAACGTCGAAGAAAGACCCAACATGGCCTCGGTGCTTTTGACACTGAATAGCCAAACTGTCACTCTTGGTGTTCCACGTCAGCCTGCATCTTTCTCGGTAGCAGGACTTGGACCGTGTCAAAAGGGCCCAATTCGGACCAATCCACGTCAGCCTCAGCACCTCTTTCGGTAAATGAAGCTTCAATTTCTGAATTATATCCAAGATAAGGGAAAATAGAGGTCCAAATTTGGCTAATGATGTGGTATTCAGAAGGACAAATTAAATAACTTACAAAAGTTTATGTTTTAAAATAAGTTTGGGTAGATGATCACACCCTTGTGGCTTGTTCTATATGGTTGGCCCTTTTTTTTTTCCTTTTTTTAAACCATATTGTATGATTAACTAGATTGTTTAATAATATTCAGTTTGGTACTATGAATTCAATATATGAATTTGGAGTCCTATTATGTTGCCATATGAACCATATACTATGGCACCATATTTGCTATGTGGCATGCCACATAGCAAATATGGTGCCATAGTGAGAAGTTATCTTTTGGATGTTATCTTGTAATATGGTATTTTGTTATTAATGTTGATTGTATAGATATATATATATATATATATTTATTTATTTATTGGGAGTTAAACAACATAACAAGTGCAATGTGGCTTTTAGGCATTCATCTAAGCTCCATGGGGTTTGGCTTGTGACAACCCATATTTTCTTGAAGCATTATATTATACAACAAATTTATTAATTCAAATTTATGAGTTATTAGACCCAGAGTTTCATTTGGAGAAAGGATTATTTTTGAATAAGATAACTACAAGTGAGAAAATGTCTAGTAATCAATCAGGCGCGAGTACTTGAGGCTCAATAGCGTTGGGTCATTTTGGAAAATTTGTGTGTTGAAAGGACTAAAGTATATTGGAAACATTTGTACATAAGAGTGAATTATAAGATTTATTTACCATTGGGTATTTAGGTTTATTTTACATATTTTACATGTTTCAATGAATGAGTGTATTCACATACATGAATGAATTATGCTGAAGTACTCGAGGTTTGGTGGTGCTCCCAATTTTGGAAAATAAAAAGCTGGATTTGTTTGGAGTTCTATATATTTTAAATGACTGAATTGTTTAGACACACACCAAACCCGTCAATCCTACACATCAATCTTAGATATTAGTATAATATAGAAAAATTTTATTTTGTCCACGCATGTATATTATTATGCATGTGCGCAATACGTGACACACATCTAAGCTATAATTGTGGGATGCTTGTAGCTTAGATGTCTGGCACATATGCACACATGCATAATAACAGGCAAGAGTGTAGGCAAAATAAAATTGCTCTTAGTATATAAGGTATATTATGAGTAATATAAAAAAAAGTGGGGATGTGCGTAAAACATTTATTTCTCCACTTTGTCCCTAAACTTTTCTTTTAATACCAATGATATCCTTAGAATAATAATGTAAATATTTAATATTTAAAATCTTTGTAAATGACATCTTAATTATGCTTGAAAACTTCCATCAAAGATAGGCTATAACTTATAAAACTTAATTAATAATCACTTCTATTGTGTCATCATCACTACTTCTTCTTCTTCCTCTACTTTAGTACTGTGTCTATTAGATACATGTATTGCGTATGATTGTCGATCATTATTTAGTAAGAATATGCCTGAAAATGAACATTTTCAGAGATATTTAGTTTTTAAAGTGATTTATTTGTTTATATTTAAATAACATATACTTTTGTATGAAATCATTAATTAATGATTATAAATTTACAATTTTATAGTATGTAATAATGGAGAGAAACTTAGGTACAACAGATGTATATCCCATATGGTACATCTGACCAACAACACGTACACATCCATCTCGCCACGTAGAATGTGCCATGTAGAATATACTTTTGCATCTTTCCATGTCGGGTAAAAAAAATGTAGGCAAATCAGATGTACATACTGCATGTAGCGAGATGCATGTGTATTATAGAACCAAGATCTATGGGGACACATATGAGCAGTGGCACCTGTATCTAGGATCCACTCATTGACAAAGTCAATACTACCCACATTCATAACTCGCAGACTCTCCTAGTCATTAACAGTACTAGCATCAATAATTGCATTGATATTCAAGTCATGTAAGGAATCAGCAACAGCAACTAAAGACTGATCATAACCCTGCTGTGCTTTCTGCTTTCTTTTGAGGCCTGGACAGTCTCTCTTAAAATGCCCCACTAAATCATAGTAATAGCACATCTTACCACTCTTATCCCGAGACTTAGACCTACCCCTTGACTTTCCTCTACTCTTCTTACGACTAGAGCTAGAGTTACTCTCTCTGGACTCATACCTTCCCCGATGACCACTAAACAGGCTCTCCTCTCTCATGCCCCTTGACTCTTTTTTCACTTCCAACTCTCTAGACTTCAAAGCATCTATCGCGATAGCCTGAGTCAACTTATTCCTACCATACTTGATAGCATTCCTAATATCACGATACGAATCAGGAAGAGAGTTTAAAAGAAGAACAGTCAAGTCTTCATCATCAAATTTCTTTTTATTGTGGGCCAAACTCTTGACAATCTTGCTAAAATCAGCGAGGTTGGACTCAATGTCCTTTCCCGTGTCCATTTTAAAACTAAAAAGTTTTTCCAGCAAGAAAATCCCGTTTGGCAAAGTTTTTGTCAAAAACATCCTGTCAAGAGCTTCCCACAATTCCTTAGCAGTCTTATGTTCATCAACTTGTCTCACAATATCATCAGACAAATATAGAATAATAGAACTATGTGCAATTTCATTCATATCAGCAATTTCATCAGCTTTAGCTTTCAATGCATCCGGGTATGTGCTTGGGTCATCAAGTGCTTTAGCAACTCTTTGTTGAATTAAAATGACTTTTCTTTTTTGTTTCCAAACCGAGTAATCTCCCTTTCCATCAAATGGTGACAATTCTAGGTTCGACCCCATGACGTGTGACTTAAAGGGAGATACCGATCCAACAAAAGTCACTTACACACAAATGCAACCTAAACCAATCTAACACCGAAATCACTTTTCAATATGATGCAAAGCACAACTCATTCAAGCATATGACAATATCTACTAATACCAATTTCCCAGTATCAAAGACAAGTAATATACCAATGTGACAATCCAAGACTACACAAGAAATTCAATCAAACAATGAAGTCACAATGGCATGGCAAATAAGAGAACACAAAAATTCACATAATCCAATCATCTAAACTATCACAAATAATCTAAGCATCAAAGATAATCAACAACCTAAAAATGCTTCTAAAAGGATAGTTTAGTGTGATAATACTCAACACCGTTGAACAACGGTGTTTTGTGGTCTTCGGTACTTGATAAATACATGAATCCCGAGAATGTATGTTCTGAAAATGGTGCACCACCAGCAAGCCACGCCGAAAAATTTCGCCGGAAACCACCATCACCTCACTGTCAGAGCTCCACAGCCTCAACTGGTGGCCGGAAAATTACACCACCACCACCAAAAGGTCCGTCTCGACGTCTGTAACAAACTGCCTGTTGAACACTTCACCGGAAAACGCCCCACGCGCCTCCCCACGGGCCGTTACCGGAACTGCGTGTGACATCCACGCGCCGTCGCCGGAGGCCGCCGAAAAAACGCGCTCCACCAGTGGATTCGCCTCGTCATGGTGAGTCTGGTTCTTGTCTCGGTTTCTCCAACCGACGTCTGGTTTTACAGGAATCGCGCTTCAAAATTCCGATTTTTGAAATTTTTCAAAAAACTGCGCTGCTGGCTTCTTTGATTTCAGTCCGGTTTTGAGCCTTTTTCTACCACTTTGATCCCTCCTACCAAGGCTCTGATACCATTTTTTGAGATTACAATGTCTACAACACAAGATTCTTGCAAAAACAAAGACCAATACTCTCTTAAAGTGTGGAAAAATAACTCAATGCTTGCTCCAAAATGCCTCCTCTTTTTGTATGGTTTGAGCTTAGATTAAGGACCACACATGAAGCACCGGAATCATTGCACCGTCTCCTTGGGGAATGGCAACCGGAGGCACGCCGGAGTCGTACAAATCTCGCCGGAAATGCTCACCCAACTCACTGCCTCTCTCACTCTCTTTCTTGTCTTGCCAAGACCCCATTCAAACCAAAGACAAGAATTGTCTTAAATGGGTAGTCTCCAACGGTAATATCACATTGGGCCAAAGGAGTAAATGGGCCAAGGGATTAAGTGAGACAGCACTCACATTTTCAGTTTTGGCGTTCTTGTTTTGGAAATCATAAGCGGAAGGAAAAACAACAGCATGTATCAGTCATACAGCGATAATGTTCTCATTAGTCATGTAAGTACAAATCCCACAGTCCTTTTGTTCTCACTGTCCGTATTATTAGGTCCTAACTACTTTTTGGAGTGGTATATCTTTGTGCAGGCTTGGAAGCTGTGGAAAGATGGCAAACCATTGGATTTGATTGATCCAACACTTCAAGACTCGAACAATAGAAATGAAATAACTCAATCCATCCAAATTGGCTTACTCTGTGTCCAAGAAGATGTCAATGAAAGACCAAGTATGGCCTCGATTCTTTCGAAGCTAAATAGCAATTCAGGCACTTTCGGTGTTCCTCGTCGACCTGCATTTCTCTTGGGTAGCACTACACACAGCGCGTCAAAAGGACTAGAATACTCAGGCCAATCCACATAAACCTGAAGTGTGCCCTTTCTACAAACAAGTTATACGCACGTGCATTGCACGTCTCATGTAAATAGATGACCAATATATTCATGTATTTTAAGTAATAATTTGTAGATGGTAATGTTCTACACATTTTCAGGATAAGTGATCAATTGTAAAGAAAAAAATAGTGATATTAGGTTAATAGAAAACGACCTCTACTGTAAAAGTAAATTAATGAATATAATTTTTTTTTTTTTTGAAAGGGTAATGAATATAATGTTATGTGAGTAATGATACATCAAATAATCCCAACAAGAATGCTAATATCGGGTCACATTCCATTATTTTTTCTTTTTAGATTCTGCTATTTCGAAAGTAACCAACTTTATATGTATGCATGTATGTATGTATGTATCAATATTAATTTGTATTATAAGTTGTAACACGTACAACATATAAAAAGAATTTGCAGGATAATATATAATTTCTAAAGTTACAATTATAATAGACGATTTGACAGTTAGATTAAAATCATTTTTTAGTAAAATATTAATTAAATTCATAAATTGTGTGAAATTTATACAATATAAATTTACACAATATAAGAATATTTGAAAGTTGAAATGTTAGATATTCATTATTATTTTTTTTTTTTTTTGAAACCAAAAGTTAGACATTTATGAATTGATTAAAAATTATTAGTAAAAACAAAAATGAAATTAATTAAATGTTAAATATGTGTATTATTGTAAATTCAGCAAATAAAGTGGGGCAAAAATAGAAAATTAGAAGTTTCTCACTGATTCTCCATTTTAGATATTGTAGATAATGAGCTTTAATTTTATCCTGTTTTGCTGTCTTCCTTGGAGATGGTCTAAGTTTAACAGGCGCCTGATTAGCTCAGTGCAAAATTTGTGAATTATATTATCTACTGGTCTTGTCAAATTGATGACAAATATTTTGGTACTGCTGGAATTCACTAGCATATATTGCAAAGCTCGTCTAGTCGTCTTCTATTAGTCAACCTCGATCGAGGGATTATTGATTTCTGGAAGTATATGTACCCGAAGGAAGGAGATAGCATCTGAAAGGGTAAAAAGGGACACCAACGGGAAATTTCTCTGACCCAATGAAAAAAAAATTTACAACTCTCTAGTAAGCCGGAAAAAGATTTTTGGAATTAGGATGGACGCAAAAGAACTCTTACCATATACGCTAATCTATTACATGGACCAATGAAAAAAGAAACTCATGCCCTATTGTCACATATCCTCTTAATACTACACGTTAGTACGTTAGAACAACATTATTGTGCTACGTTAATTATAGGAGAGCAGCATTATGAAGAGGAAATTGCTATATTTTAAAACCATTGTGAACATTTTAATTCCTCCCAATATATACATACATAAAATAAAAGAGCACTGATTAAGTGGAAATGAGTACGCATTTGACTATTTATAATCATAGTAGCAAAGTTTAAACTTTAAACTAATGTCTTGTTGTCTAAAACAATTGAATCGTTTGTTTTAATTTTTGCGTTCTCCGCTAATATGGCTTATTAGTGGTGCTTCAAAGACCTTGCGCATATGTTAATATGAAAAAATGATCTAGCACTAGTTGACCCACACATGGCATGCATTGATGTTAGAGTGGGACTGTATATCTGGGATTTGCCACATAAATATTTGTGCTCTTGTATTTTGTTTTGATTTTCGTTGCTTATCGTAACTCAGTTCAATGATTTGCAAAAACTTAAATTCATCTAAGGTGAAAAGAGATCACCTTAGAATGATATAGTTATTCATCTATATATATTCAACGAAGTGATGCCATCCGAAGTTTTATAATTCTCTCTTGCCAACTCAATTACGAGATGAGGGTGACTTGATACACTTCTTTATTGGTCGGTTGCACTTTTCACATGTTACTAGGGGCGGAGCTTCTATAGGCCCAGTGCGGTCAGTGGACCGCACTGAACCTTGCTCCAACCCAAAAATATTTTAAATGGACCGCACTCAAATTTGGACCTAAAAACCCAATTGTAAAATATTTTTAACTGAAAGATTTGTAGACCCGACACAAGGTCCAACCAGAAATTTGAGTCCACCAGTTTTTACAAAGGAGTCCAGTCTTCTTTCTTTATAAAGCACCTTTTAGAGCATCCAAAGTTTACAATTCAACGTGGGATTTAGTGTTCCCTCGTATGAAAATTTTAGAACTGTCAAACTTTAAAAAGTTGGGATCCAGCCATCTCTTCCCATTTGCCTTGTTATATTTCAGATATGAGGCTTTACTTTTCTTTGGAAATTACTTTGTACTTGTAAGTGGAAGAAAGTCAAAGCTTGCTTTTAGTTTTCCTTACATTCAGGGCAATCCCAACTCAAGAAAGAGGCCAAGAGAGGATGTTTTGTAAATGGTGGTTGTCCCTATTTAGTGGGATCCCAAAATCTATTTAATTGATTAGGAGACATTTCCTTTATGTTTTATACTCCTTTCCCTCCATTCTCTCTCTTCTGATAATCCGTTAATCTCTTTTAAGATACACATAATTAAGGAATTTCCTAAAAGATTCGGCAACTTGTGGAAAAATAAAAAATTTAATATGAGAAAGGAAATTGAGTAAAGGGGTCGGTCTTTGATTTTGTCTCCCCTGGATTGTAGTGCTTTTGCTGGTGTTTGAAAAGTCAAGCCTGTGCATTTATGGGTTCTTTGGCTTCTCCGGTAACTAAGAGGTGAAATTTCATTTTTTTTTTTTTTTTGTGATGTTTGGTTCATGATGCTTTATCTCTCAAAGCTTGTAAATGACATCTTATTTTTATGGATTCTTTTACATAGTCTTTCTCAAAAATTTCTGACCGCACTCAACCAATATCCTGGCTCCGCCCCTGCGTGTTACGACCCTTCCATCAAAGACTTTTCCAATAATTGGCAATATATTGAACTATACAAGACCACATGAGCTAGCACTTGGCTCTTGTGTTTTGTGTGCCAATTAGATAAATTGTATATGGTATTGCAATATAGACCATCACGCAGCTGCATGAATATTGGTGGTGGGTCATGACTCATGATCACACTCTTCTGCCTCAATAGTGTAAATGCTCAATACTTTTAAGCTAGATATTGAAATATGCCAACATGCACTCTTTTATATATATATATATATATATATGTGTGTGTGTGTGTGTATATATATATAAGAATAGGTCCCCCACAACTATAAGTGCGTTTGACACTTCACCCCTTTTTGAATCTACGCAACTTTTGACTCTCTCACAGACACTTCTATTTGAAATGGAAAAGTTTGCCTCAGGGCCTCATGAAGTTCTCAGAATTCGCGACTGGTTTTTCTAACTTTTCTGAAAAGTTCCAAATATTGTTAGAATGTTCTAAGAGATGTAAGAGATACCATAATTGTTATTAAAAAAAAAAAAAAAAGATCATCTAAGTTAATTGTTCTCAAAAGCTATTTGGAAGACCTAAATCGGTCCGGATCTGCTGTCTCCAAAATCTGTTCTCAAAAGCGAGACAGGTTTTGGAGACAGCAGATCTGGACATAAACTGTATTGTATTTGTACTGTTGAAAGAAAAAAATAATTTGGTAGACCTAGTTAACCAAATAACGTGAAGTTGTGATAAAATCTTTCAATCATATTTTTCTACGAAATCTCAATTTTCTCATGACTATCGATTTTAATTGCTTTAATTTGTAGAGTTTTCTATTGAATTGGTCGATTAATTACAATTTGAGATTATTATTATTTAATTATTATAATTGAAAATTGCTCCTCCTAGGGACAACGGTATAAACTCAGTGATTCACTTTAATTATCACTTGTTGAAATATCGTGTACTTGTGATTATATTTTACACAATTGTTTTATGATAATTTCGTGAGATATGTTATGATAGCTCCGGTCTCATTGCATCCATACATGTACATGAGATGGGCAGTATAGAAACATGGTAACACTTTATTTTTTTTATATGAAACCAATATACCAGTGTTGTTGTATTGGTTTGTCTGAGTCCTAACACCACGTGAGAGATCATAATCGGAGACACCCTCAAACCCCGGAATATATATGACTCTGAGCATCACCCCTGAAAAGTTCTACGTATTAAACTTTGAAAGGTCAAAGTCTGCTTACGTATAGACTTGCCCAGTCCTATCTCTATCATGCAGGTAACTGCCACCTTCTTCATTAATTTTAGTAGGCGAACGACAACCAAAAGTATATACTCCCATTCAGTTGACCAGCACACAAGTTCAAGTCCTTGAATCACCACTCCTTCCAAATCCGCTATATATGTATCCGTTGCTGGGTGATAACAAGATGCAGATTCTCTTTAAAGATCGATCAGTTCTGCTAAAATTCATCAGCATGATCTACGCATATTTTTTCTTGTTTTGCATACTCTGCCTCAGTCTCAGCGCAAGAATTAACTCCCAGCCTGATCCCCTTTATGTCTACTGCCCAAATACAACTACATATGGTCCTAATAGCACTTACAGAGCCAACTTGAATCAACTTCTTGTCAATTTATCCTCCAACGCCACCGCTCGGGAAAATGGATTTTACAGTTACACTATCGGGCGAGGCGGCCCGGACAGAGTCTACGGCCTTTTTCTCTGTAGAGGTGATGTTAACCCGGATGCCTGCCAACAATGTGTGGATACGGCTACAACTCAAATCGTACAACGTTGTCCCAAGGAAAAAGGGGCAACTATCTGGTAAACTAGTCTTCTCACTCCCCTACTCACACAGAAAAAGTCTCTGTTCCTTCTGTCCCTCTCCCTCCCGCTAATCCAAGTTTTTCCTCCTATTAGTCCTCCAATTTATTTTACAGACAGATTTCAGTACAAAAATGCAGTATACTAGTCAAAGTGTTTGAAATAAGATCCTTATTTTATTCATATATATAAATACTTGTCCTCCAATGATACCACAGGTATGACCACTGCTTGTTACGCTACTCGAATGAATCTATATTCTCCAGAGCCGATGATCAGTTTGCAGTATATCTGTCTAATACGCAAAACATGACGACAGAACCCAACAGGTTCAGACAGCTATTAGGAGAGACAATGAATGAAATAGCATCGGAAGCTGCTAATGCTAATAGTAATTTTCAGTCCGGTAAGAAATTTGCCACAAGAATAGCAAATTTTACAGCGTTTCAGAAATTGTATGCACTGGTTCAGTGCACGCCGGATATCTCGAATGGTGATTGCGATAGGTGCCTTCAAAATGCGGTCTCGAGTTTACCAACGTGTTGTGATAGTAAGGTAGGAGGAAGAGTTATTTTTCAAAGCTGTAATGTTAGGTATGAGTTGTACCCCTTCTTTAATAGTACTGCGGCCCCTGCACCACCGCCAGCTAATCAGAATAATAATACTCTTCTGCCACCGCCTCTGCCTCGGACGCCCAGTGAAGGTAAACTCTTAATTCTGAGCGCTGTTTTATTTATTTATTATTATTTTTTTTTTACATAAATATAGAAAGTTTTAGTTGTATCATGAATCATCAGTATTTTATATATTAGAAAAGCGGTTCATTTATCCTTAATTTGTTTATTTTTCAAGTTAAATAAATGTTACCACAAAGTAGTAAATGTCTTGATTTATGACAATAGTAACTGGACACTTTTGATGAGAAACTGCAGGAAATGGGGGTATTTCAAAACAAGTTATTATCGCCATTGCTGTTCCAATTGCGGTTTCCTTGGTACTTTTCTTCATAGGCTGCTTTTTCTTGACTAGAAGAACAAAGAAGACAACTTATGATGCTGTTGATGAAGAAAATGGTACTCAACATTTACAGTTTTCATAAAATTGGTGGTAACAGGACTAATTAAACTCATACTTTTTGTCAGCAACACGTTCTTTTCTTTGCTAAAGAATACACTTGTCTATATATTTCATTTGTGTAGATGAAGGAAATGATATTTCAGCAGTTGAATCCTTGCAATACGATTTGAATACTATTCGTAATGCTACCAATAACTTTTCCCCGGATAACAAAATCGGTGAAGGTGGATTTGGAAGTGTCTATAAGGTAACTTAAAGAAATACTGCACGTCACTTGAGAGATCAATAAACTAAAGAACAAAAGTGAGCGGTAATTCTATTTACCTTAATGTGTAGTAATACTGCTTCACAAATTAAAAATGTTCGCAGGGCATTTTCTCGAACGGTCAAGAAATAGCTGTGAAGAGACTTTCGAAAAGTTCAGGCCAAGGGGCAAAGGAATTTAAAAACGAGGTTGTTCTTGTTGCCAAACTTCAACACAGGAATCTAGTAAGATTACTAGGATTTTGCTTGGAAGGACGAGAAAAGATACTCATCTATGAATTTGTGCCCAACAAAAGTCTTGACTACTTTCTGTTTGGTAATTAGCTAGCATCACTCTCAATATGTTGGCTGATAGAAATACAAGTTTTCATTTCAGATTTTTATTTTTTTCCTTTGCCCTTTAAAGATTTTCCATATGTGATCCTTGGCCCTTGAAAAATGTTTACTTGCCTAGTTTCTATTAATGGATGTACAGATCCAGAGAAACGGCAACTGTTGGATTGGTCAAAACGTTACAAGATCATAGGAGGAATAGCACGTGGAATGGTGTACCTCCATGAAGATTCTCGTCTACGAGTTATCCATCGTGATCTCAAAGCTAGCAATATATTACTAGATTCTGATTTGAACCCCAAAATATCAGATTTTGGCATGGCGAGATTGTTTGGTGTTGATCAATCTGAAGGAAATACAAGTCGGATTGTTGGGACGTAGTAAGTTCTATATATTTTTGTTCTCGTGCATTTTGACTATAAGACATTTGTCAAACTAAAGAATTGTAAAGTTTACCTAATGATATAACTTTTAACTTTTTAGCGGTTACATGTCTCCCGAGTATGCAATGCATGGACAATTCTCTGTAAAATCTGATGTTTTCAGTTTTGGCGTCCTTATTCTGGAAATTGTAAGTGGCAAAAAGAATAGCAGTTTCTACCAGTCCGATGGTGCAGAGGATCTTATAAGCTACGTAAGCGCCTAGCTAGTACTTCATATATTCTTGAGGCCTTTTTGTTTTATGAGATTTGCAACCCCATGCATGTGAATCAAGTGGTTAGACGGCTCTCATATTGAGAATGGATCATCATAAATATCGTTAGCATGTTTTGGTTTCCTTTTGTTTATAACTATTTGAAATTAGGATATAATAAGATTAAGAAATTGGACGGACTGTCGATGTGCAGGCTTGGAAGCTTTGGAGAGAAAACAGGCCCTTGGAATTGATGGATGCAACACTACAAAACTTGTATGCTAGGAATGAAGTAATTCGGTGTATACAAATTGGATTATTGTGTGTTCAAGAAGATGTTGATGAAAGACCAACTGTGGCATCCATTGTTTTGACGCTCAGTAGTTTTTCAGCCACTCTTGCTGTCCCTCGTCAACCTGCCTTTTTCCTTCATAATAGCAAAACGCGAGATGCTCTCAAGGGACAAGATACGGACAAATCCACATCAACGTCGACACTGTTATCTAAAAATGAAGTATCAATTACTGAATTACATCCAAGATAGATAAATATGTTGAAAAGGCTTTTATATAGATTTCTGCTAGTTTTTATTCTTCATAATCTGGTCCCAAGGCGTGGATCCTTTTAATTGGGCGTGCTTTGCTTTTTCTGATTCCACTTGAGTAGGATCATTACACTTAATCAATTTAATTAATAACCTTTTATTTTGTGAATTTACAAATGGAATTATAACTTTAAAATTAATTATGGAGTATATCATTATTATTACAAATGGAAGACTCACAGCCAAAACAAAATGGAAATGTATCAACCCGACAAAAGGTTAAGGAACGTTCGGGCAATGATATTTGGGAATGTATCTTCATCCGCAAAGATATTCCACTATTTCGTTTTTGTCCATTTTAAATTATATTTCACTTTCTTTAACTAATTTTCCAGTTTTCTAACATACTCTTATTAATTGTGCATAATCTATACTCTCTCTCTCTATATATATATATATAAAAGAAAATTAGTTTGCGGTATATGAAGAAAAGCATAAACTCAAGAAGAAAATGGAAGATTCTTATTTCATCAGTACAGAAGAAGAGCTAAGTTCTGTTTTCATATATTGACTATTCTTACTGACTCACACGAAGATACAGTGAGTAAAAAAGATTAAATGCAACAACCTATCAACTATTTACGTAGTAAGTCCTTGAACTAATAACAAATATACAAGATACTCCAACAGCCCCCCTCAAGTTGCAGCTTGGTGGGAATTAGCCAAGTTCAACTTGAGAAGGAGAGAATGAAATTGTGGAAAAGATAAGACCTTAGTGAAAAGATTAGCTGGCTGGACTTTGGTAGGAACATATTGAGGAAGAAGGAAGCCCTCCTTAAATTTGTTGCGAACCACATGTAAGTCAATTTCCAAGTGTTTTGTCCTTTCAAGAAAGACAGGATTGGCAGTGATGTATAAGGCAGCCTTGTTGTCACAATAGAGAGGAATAGGAAGAGGAAGAGAGAGATTGAAATCTACCATCAGATAAGAGATCCACTGAAGTTCACAAACAGTGGTTGCCAAACTGCGGTATTCGGATTCTGCTGAAGATCTAGAGACGGTAGTTTGTTTCTTGGTCTTCCAAGAAATCAGTGCTGAGCCAAAAAAGATGCAGTAGCCAGTAAGAGACTTTCTGGAATCAACACAGCTTGCCCAATCTGAGTCTGAATAGGCATGTGACTGAAAATCTTGCTAGACAGGATAGAATAACCCCAGGGCAGGACCCTTCAAGTATTTAAGGAGGTGAATAGCTTGATCCCAATGATGTTGACAAAGGGCATTGACAAATTGACTGAGCTGCTGGACTACAAATGAAATGTATGGCCGTGTAAAGTTCAGATATAACAATCTGCCTACCAATCTTCTACACGTCTTTGGATCTGGAAAAGAAGGACCTGAAGTAGCACTGAGTTTAATCCCAGCTGGTATAGCTATTGCAACTGGTTTGGCTACTAGAGGCCGGTGTCAAATCGTATATCTAAAATATACTTTCTTTGATGCAAGTTTGTTCCTTGAGCTGTCCTGAGAATTTCAACTGCTAAAAAATATTTGGCATGCCCAAGCTCCTTGGTGGTGAACTCTGTGCAAAAACCCCTTAACAAGCTGAATCTCATCTTCATTTTCCCCCATGATTAAGACATCATCTACATAGACTATGAGGTAAAGAGGCCCGTGAGTAGTATGTTTAACGAACAAACAATAATCATTGGTAGATTGAGTAAACCCAAATTGAGTAAGTTTGAGGCATAGCTCAGAATTCCACTGTCTAGAAGCCTATTTCAGACCATACAGGCTTCTCCTTAGCCTACAAACCTGACCTAGAACCACTTTAGTATAGCCCTCTGGTGCTCCCTTATAGATTTCCTCATCTAAATACCCATGCAAGAATGCATTGTTTATGTCGAGTTGATGGATAGCCTACTTTTTTGCTGAAGCAATGGCCAAAAATAATCTCACAGTAACAAGCTTAGCAACAGTAGAAAAACAATCAAAAAAATCCACACCTTTAAGTTGATGATACCCTTTAGCAATAAGCCTAGCTTTAAGCATTTCAACAGTACCATCAGGGTTTAATTTAACTTTGTAAACCCACTTACAACCTATGGCATGTTTACCAGGTGGTAGAGTAGTTATCTCCCATGTGTGATTGTTTTCGAGAGCCTTTAATTCACTGTTCATAGCCTCAAACCATCCTTCATGCTTACAAGCTTGCAGGTAGGAATGAGGCTCTTGAACATTAGACAAATTAGCTAAGAATGTCACATATGCATTACTAAAATGACAGGGAATGATAAAGGGATAAAAAGGTGGTGAGGAAGGCGATATAGTCAGTTTTTGGAAGTATTGCAAAGAATGAGGGTCTGTTGCAGTTTTGACAAAGTCTTGTAACTAGAATGATGGTTTCTTTGGTCTACTACTACTTCTCGGACCAGCTTGTTCTTGAGTGGAAGGAAAAGAGGAATCATCTGTGTCTACAGTAGGAGGAAGAGGAGATGATGAAGATGCAGGCAGATCAGCAGATATAGAATGGGAAGGAGAACCAGTGGATGTTTCTAGAAGAATATCAGAATGTGGAGATGATGAAGATGGAATATCTTGATTAGAAGTAAAGTGTTCTCGAATAGCCAATGGTAAAGGCATGGGATCAATGTTATGGTTGTCATGGGAAAAAGAAAATGTGTTCTCATAGAAAACTACATCTCTGGAGACTTTTACTTGATGAGTGTGAAGATTGTATATTTTATAAGCCTTCTGGCCATTACTGTATCCCAAGAAAATGAATTTGTATGCCCTCTCATCAAATTTATCCTTGTGTGGTGTAGTGTTTGTTATATAACAACGACGCCCAAACACTTTGATTTGATCATAATTGGGTTTAGTGCCATACAACAGCTCAAAAGGAGTTTTCCAATGAAGCACTGAGCTTGGTGTTTTGTTTAAGAGATATGTGGCCATGAGAATAGAATAGGGCCAAAATTTTGGGTAAGGAAGCTTGAAACATCAGGGCTCTAGCAACTTGGAATAGGTGTCTACGTTTCCTCTCAACAATGCCATTTTGTTGAGGAGTGCATGTACATGTCTCTTGGTAAATAAGGCCCTGATTATGAACGAATTTTGGCATTCCAGACTAAGAAATTCAGTGCCATTGTCGGTTCTAATGGCGTTGACTTCTATGTCAAATTGAGTCTGGACCATTTGGAAAAATTGGTGAAGGGTTTTTACTGTTTGAGATTTGTGGAGGAGGAGAAATCTCCAGGTGGATCTGCTGTAATCATCGACTACAGTTAAAATATAGGGTGTTTGACTAAATGAATGCTGATTGTATGGACCCCATATATCCACATGAATAAGCTGAAAGATGTCTGAGGTAACTGTTTGGCTGAGGGGAAAAGACAATCTAGGTTGTTTGGATTTATGACAAACTTCACACTCATTAATGGTTTGAACATGTGATATAGAATCTATGTCCTTTAGAAACCAGAGTTGTTTCACGGATTGATATGACAAGTGACCAAGTTTATAATGCCAATCTTGAAAGGAATATGCAGTTTTATTCAAATTCTGTGAACCATTACAAGGTACATCAGAAGTAGTACAAGGAGATTGAGCATTACAAGAATTCAAAGGATGAATAGAACATTTATTCTGATTATCAGATAAATGAACAGAGCATTTATTTTGAACACTAAACAAGTTCAAGTGTTTAGAAGACTTTCCTCTTCCACTCAAAATGCAAGATGAGTCCAAAATGTAACGATTCCCTCTTGATTTCCCAATGGCCAGGATTTCTTCAGTCTACAGGTCTTGCAGAACATAGTAATTAGGAAAGAAAGCAAAAAAGATCTGGGCACTTTTGGAAAGTTATTTTACGAATAGGAGGTTAAATTTGAAGCTGGGAATGTGAAGGGCATCTGTTAGACAAAATTGTTGTCCAAAATTAACTGTTCCAATATGTGTAACAGCTTGAAGTGAACCATCAGGGAGGTATACTGGTGTAAATTTGTCTACTAGTTTGATATTTGACATCAGGGTTAGGTCATGTGACCACTAGCTCCTGTGTCTAATATCCAAGTTCCACTTTCCAACCTATCAAGCAAAGTAAAAGCTTAAGGGAAAGAACTACAACATGCAAAATCTATCAGATGAGCAAAGTTTACTTGATTTGGCTGATCAACTAGCATCTTTCCCTTAAAGCAATCTAGCCAATTCTTGCTGCACTATATTTGTTACGCTCTTGGTATTGTTGCTGTACTTGTCCTCATCATTTCCAATTTCTGAATCAAAAGGACTCTCAGATATATTTGCAGCTAATTTCCCACCACCTGACTTATTTGCCTTCTTGTCCTTTAGACTTTTATACCAATCTAGATACCCATGCTTTTCAAGGCATTCATCTTCCAAATGTCTAGCTTTTTCACAATAGTTACAATACTTGCTTCTCTTTTCATAGTTGTTATTCCTCTTTGATGTTCCTTTTCCTGGATTGTTTCTCCCACTCCAATTCTCCTGATTATTTCTGTTGTTCCAACCTTCATGATTATTTATGTTGTTCCAATTATCACCAACATTACCTCCCCTTCCTGAGTCATAACTCATTACCCCCTTCGATCTATTCATCATTGCTGAACTTTTCCCAATTGTATTAAACAAATCATTCACCTCACGTTGCTTCTTAATCCTCATAATTAAAGCATATGCTCTGTGAATTGAAGGTAAAGGTTCAACAATTAAAATCTGATTTTTAATATTATCATATGCATCGCTCAAGCCAGTTAAAAACTGCATCAATTTCATAGTTTCAGTGAACTCAGACACTTCCTTTGATAAAGTAACTTCTCACTGTATTTGATAAAATAAGGGACCATTGGATTCGCCATACCTTTGTTTGAGTTCATCCCAAAGGTCTATAGCATTGGCTGTGTAGATAAAACCATCTACTAATTCCTTCGAAATTGAATTCAAGAGCCAAGATCTTACCATGCAATCAACTCGTATCCACTGCTCCAATTGTGGCGAATCATTAGCAGGTTTCACACAGGTGCCATCAACGAACCCTAATTTTATCTTAGCCCCCAATGCGATGCGAACCGATCTCTCCAAGACAAATAATTTCGGCCTGTAAGTGGTATTGTCGTCAACTGCATACCAGGATTATCTGAATTTACTAAATTCATTGGATCGTTTTGTGAATTTGATCCATGATTCATTCCCTCATCTTGATTCTGCTCCTCTATACAAACATTTCCAGCTTGCCCCACACTTGGTGCTGCCATTTCTAGGTCAATCCACCACCAGAGTTCCAATACTCTCAAACGATCAAACCTCTATGGCTCTGATACCATGAAGAAAAGCAGAAACTCAATAAGAAAATGGAAGATTCTTATTTCATCAGTACAGAAGAAGAGCTAAGTTCTGTTTTCATATATAGACTATTCTTACCGACTCACGCGAAGATAAGGATGGCATAAAAGCCCCCAAAACCCAAACCTGATGATTTTTAGGGCGGGGACGGGGCACAAATCTGTGCCCCGTTTCAGATTCGGGGCGGGGGTCGGGGACCCGACCCTCCCCGAAAACCCGAAACTTTCAACTTAATTAAAAAAAAAAAATTTGGTGTTGAGGTTGAATCGAACCCTCAACTATCAGTCCAACTTACCCTAACCTTTAACCAACTACACTGCCTCTAACTTGTGAATTAGTGCCAACAAAAGAAAATATATAGGGATTTTACTAAAAAAAAAAAATCGGGGCAGATGTTAGGGATTTCCCCCGCCCGGTCAGCCCCGACCCGCCCCGCCTCACTCGGGGATTGGGGCGGAGTCGGGGAGGGGTAAAAAAATTCGCACCCGCCCCGTTGCCATCCCTACGCGAAGATACAGTGAGTAAAAACAATTAAATACAACAACCTATCAACTATTTACATAGTAAGTCCTTGAACTAATAACAAATATACAAGATACTCCACCAGTATCTTTATACCACAGTTTTCCCGCCAAAAATCTATTGGTAAGGTCTTTTTTCGACATTTTGTGTCTTATCGCAGTAACTCGTGTGATATTATGAATTTTTCATTTTTTTCTAAATTTTTTATTCTCCTTTGTGTTATCCATCTAATTTTTTTAAATAAGATTCACTATTAAAAAAATAACTAATAAATATTTATCATCATTTAATTGTCTAAATTATGGATGAATTTGATTATGTAATGATGGACATGTGTCTATATGATTAAAATATTTGTAGTTTATAATTTTCTTTAGGGAAATATTTGTAGTTTATAATTCATAAAACAATGGCAATTAATATGAATAAGAAACTTAATTGATAATCCGTGTTAGTCAAATATAATAATAAAACAATAGAAATTAATATAAATGAGTAAATTACTTGATAACCCATGTTAATCAAATAATAAGTTTCCCTTTCAAACTTTTGTTTTTCATGAATTGTCTTAATTAAATTGAATATTTAATTAATTAAACATATATATGTATATATCGTTAATTTAGGTTAATTGTGTTGGGTATGTTGTCAAAAATAATCTAAAGTTGAAAAGGAAAAGGAAAGAAGAAGAGTTCTGGAAGAAAAAGGAATTCAAATCCTATAATGTTTTTTCTTGTATTCCAAGTTTACAGGTTC
>CAVNYN010280946.1:0-30521 GCA_963692815.1 Nyctanthes arbor-tristis | reverse complement strand
TAATAATTTCGTGCCCACCTCTATAGTATGTATGTTTTTACATCTTATACATATAAGAAATTAGTGAGTTATAATCTTGATATTGATTTGAACTCTACTTTTCCTGTAAAAGTTTTCTAATGACTTGGCGCATTTAAGTAATCAATGAAATATATTTATTAATATAATTTCTTGTGTTTTGTTATATTTCTTGAAAAGCCTAGATTTAATGTTTTCTTTAAAAGTTTAACGATTTGTTAACTTATATAATTAGCTTTGTCTATTAAATTCTGGAAGACAAGAAAAATTAGATTGTTCTGCACGTCGCGTCCCCGTGGTTTGAATTGAAGCTTCCGCTTAAAATTTGTAAATTAACATACGATATTTGGAAATATTGTAAAATTAGCGGGGGCGTGACACCAATGCTCCTTGCCCAAATTAGACAGAAATCTGCTAACCACTCCAACTATGTGTGCATATCAAGACAAGTACAAATCATTTTATACATCAAACTACCAACAGTTGAAGAATAAGGAATATCCTCCATTTTCTTCTTCTCCTCATCAGTCGAAGGACTAGATTTCTTGGTTAGTTTGAAATGAGCTCTAAGGGGTGAGCTAACTGGCTTAGCTCCTTTCATGCCGAACCTTTCAAGTACTCGCTCAATATAATGTCTCTGCGATAACCACAACTTCTTAGATTTTCTGTCTCAAACAATCTCCATGCCCCAAAATCTATTTAGCTGACCCCAAATCTTTCATATCAAATGACTTATGCAAGGACTCCTTCAATTTCTGTATCAATCCTGCATCTTGGCCAACTATAAGCATGTCATTAACATAAAGCAGCAAAATAATAAATTTATCACCTGGAAAAGGTTTGAAATAAACACAAGAATCTGCAGTAGTTCTTGTGTATCCCTAACTCATTATAAAAGTATCAAACTTTTTATACCACTGTCTTGGTGCTTGCTTTAGGCTATACAAACTCTTCTTTAATTTGCATACAAGGTGTTCTTTCCCTTTCTGTTCAAACCCTTTTGGTTGTATCATATAAATCTCTTCCTCCAAATCACCATCAAGAAAGGCAGTCTTCACATCAAGTTGTTCAATTTCAAAGTTCAAACTGGCTGCTAAACTCAAGACAACTCTGATGGATGTCATCTTCACCATAGGGGAGAAAATCTCATCAAAATCAATACCGTATTTCTGCCCAAAACCTTTCACCACCAAACGAACCTTGTACTTCAACAAGTCACCATTGATGTCTCTTTTGATTTTGTACACCCATTTATTCCTCAAAGCCTTCCTACCCTTAGGAAGATTTACTAGCTCATAGGTATCATTCTTCTTTAAAGAAGTCATCTCATCTACCATGGCTTTCATCCAGTGGGATTTGTCTTTATAACCCTGAGCATCTGAATAACTTTCTGGTTCTCCATCATCAGTGAGCAAAATATAATCAGACTCAGGATACCTAGTAGATGGTATACGCCCTCTTGCAGATCTTCTTGATTCTCCAATTTCTTCTCAAACAGAGGCCTGCTCCCCCTGATCAGTAATCTGCTCCCCCTAATCACTAGTCTGATCAATTAGAATATCATCGATTGTTTCATCATCAATAGGAGCTACCTGACTAGTAGTGCTAGGCTGAGATGCTGAAGAATTATTAGGTATGACACCAGGAACAACTAAAGTCATCTCTTTAGGCTGTTCGACTTTATCAAAGTCCTCAATCGTCTGATTTTCATAAAACACTGCATCTCTACTTTTCACAAGCTGCCTTTTCTTTGGATCCCAAAATTTGTATCCAAACTGCTCATCACTGTCGCCAAGAAACACACAAGGAGTAGCTCTATCATCAAGCTTCGATCTCTATTCTTTAGGTACGTGTATAAAGGCTTTACACCCAAACACCTTCAGATGAGAGTATGAAACATCTCTACCTGCCCAAACTCCTTCTGGAATATCAAAATCAAAAGAAACTAAAGGAGATCTATTAATCAAATAGCAAGCAGTCCGAACTGCTTTTCCCCAAAATGTCTTAAGAAGTTTGACTGTCTTTAACATGCATCAGACTCTATCAAGAATGGTACGGTTCATTCTTTTTGCCACACCATTATGCTGAGGAGTCCTTGCTTCTGTAAACTCGTGTCGAATCCCAAAATCTGAGCAATACTCTCTGAACGCATGTGAAGTGTATTCCCTATAATTATCTGTTCTGAGGCTTTTCAAACACTTCCCTGTTTTTCGTTCTACCATGATATGAAACTGCTTAAAGTACTAAAGTACCTGATCTTTATATTTCAGAAGATAGATCCATAATTTCCTAGAAGCATCATCAACAAATGTAACAAAATATTTATTTTCACCCAAAGATGCTACATCACCAGGAGAACACACATCAGAATGCACAAGATCTAAAATATTCTCTTTTCTTTTAAACGTACCAGAAAAGGAAACTCGAGTTTGCTTACTGAATAAACAATGTTCACATCGGTCTAGAGACGTACCATTGGCTAAAGAGATAACTGCCTTCTTAACCAGAACTTGCAAACTTTTTCACTTATGTGCCCAAGCCTCTTATGCCACAGATCAGGAGAAGGATCTTCAACTACATTTACCTCAGTCTTACAAGACTTTGCATAAGTCTTGTATTGCGTGCAACAAAGCTTTCCACTAGCAGATAACTATTGATCCCTTTGATAACCTCCACTTCTGATCACCAAAAGTACTGAAATATCCGATTCAGTTGAGTGAATTTATTGCAAGCAGATTAAACCGCATGTCAGGAATATGCCTCATATCCTTCAGAATTGGGATGTACCCCATGTTTGTCTCCAGGTGAATGTCACAAATCCCCATGATTTTGGAACGTGAAGAGTTAGCCATATTTGACTGGTCATAATCACCTGCTCTGTATGTAATAAACAACTCAATATTTCTGCAAACATGGCATGAGGCACCACTGTCAACATGCCACTCAGTAAGAGGGTCTCCAACATGCAGGCATTGACCCACTCCGCAAGTGAGTACATCACTAGTCACTACACCTACAGTATTTCCATCCTCTTTCTTCTAATTATTACCCTCCTTCTACTCTCTCAACCAAATTCTGCAATTTATTTTATAATGACCCTCTTTGCCGCAGTGATAACAAGTCTTCTTATCTTTTGACTTTCACCTGCCTCTAGACTTGCTGTGATGCCTTTGCCCTTTATTCTTGCTTCTTCCTCTGTGATAATCTGAAACAAGAGTCAATGTATTATCTTAACCCACATGCAAACCTGAAGATTTCCTCTTGATTTCCTCATTCTGCATACTGTTCTTCACAGAATCCATAGATAACACACCATCTGAAGCAGAGTTACTTATTGTCACAACAAAAGTTTCCCAACTGTCTGGCAAAGAACTCAAAAGCAGTAATACTTTCAACTTATCCACGAGAGTCATTCCCATTGTCACCAACTGATTCACAATATTCTGAAAATTATTCAAGTGCTCTGTCACACTCGTACCGTCCTTATATTTCATATTGACCAAGTCTCTGATCAGAAAGGACTTTCTGGCTGCAGTTTTCTTCTCAAATATGGACTCCAATTTAGTTCATAATTTATTTGCATCTGTCTCTTGTGCCACATGATAAAAAACACTATTATCCACCCACTACCTTATCGTTCCAATAGTTTTCCTGTGCAATTTCTGCCAATCCCTATCTTCCATATCTTCCGGTTTAGAATCATCACTATCAATAGGATCATGCAAATCCTTGCAATAAAGGATATCCTCCATCCTAGGTTTCCATGTCACCCAATTATGATTGGTAAGCCTGATCATAGCACTACCAACTGGGTCATCTATTTTAATCCACACTATTGAACCTGGCTCTGATACTACTGTTGGGAATTTAATCAATTTCCCTAAATCCGTGTGATTAAAATAGGTAATCAATATATCAAACAATAATATATGTGCGGAAACGTAAATAACACCAAGAATTATTTAACGTCGTAAAACCCTTCAATGAGAAGGGAAAATCGACGGGGAAAACCGACAACTCCACCATCACCAAATAATAATGGGAATACAATGTTTATCCTCTCAAGATTATCGCCCTAAATCAAGAGGTAATCACACACTATCACAATCACACAACACTGTCAAGAACGATATTCTTGGCACCACAAATTACTCATCTACAATAGATGAAATCCAATAATTAATAACAAGAGATGAAGAAAATACCACTTAACCCGTTCCAAGAATTATCTTGGAGAAAATCACCACGTGAAGAAATCGAACACCGAATAAAAGTCGAAATTGCGTTCAAAACCGTTGATGGCCCAGGCGAATTTTCCTCAATTTTTCCCTTCGATTTCCGTGCGTTTATTGTGATATGTGTCTGCCTTTTTCGCGTGTCTTCTGCCTTTTTCCCTTTTTTGTGGCTTTCTTATGCCACCCTGCGTCAAATATATATAGTGATAATTTTTCTTAGACCTTTCGTGCACTTCAAGACAAATTTACTAACCCAATTATATAATAATTCCTCCAACTCCTATAAACTTATTAATTCATGAGCTGGACTTTTATAAGCCCAACAATTTGTTGGTCTTTTCTAAAAAAATTAATAAGTTCTTCAATCCCATTTTTATGATAAGAATTTATTAGAAAATGTTCAAATGTAAACATCCCGTACACTTATGACACAAGACACATGGTATGTATATCTATATCTATCCTATATATAATACTAAAAAAGTTTCCAAAATAATTTTCCTACCAATTTCGTGTTTCTAGATATATGAGAATTATTTGAGCTGTCCGGTTTCTGTCGTCTGAGCCATCCATTTTTGGTTGGTATTTTACGGTAAAATTAATTCATTAATCTTAATTTCAATCTTTTAGACAAACACATATCTAATACAAAAAAAAAAAAAAAAAAAACGTTTCTAAATAGTTTATCGCCTATTCGTGTTTCTATATATGTGAGAATTATCTTAGCTGGTTGAATTTTATTAGATGAATCGTCCATTTTTTTTTTTGTTGGGATTTTTATGGTAAAATTAATTAGTTAGTTAATTAATCTTAATATCAATCTTCTCTCAGCCGTCCATTTTTTCCTTGACAAGTCCGATGGTGTTCGAAAGAACCGCATAACTTTTGCATAAGATGTCCGTTTTCAACCTATAGTATATGCTTTTAAGGTAACTTAATGAGACATGTTAAAACAGTCGATTTACCACTGCAAATAATGGATTCTGGGTGTTTGAATCCATCTACTATATTTATTTACGTTTTTCCTATTTTATTATTTTGAGTCAGTATTTGTTTGCGGGCCTGTTTGTTAGTCCAGTCTTGGTCTTCGATTAGGCATCTACTTAAAAACTTCTAATGCTAATATGATTAGACGAAGACGTAGTTATTCTGTATTAATGTTAGGCCATAATATTACCTGATGCTGACACCAGAGTGCTTGAACATTTCTAAAAAAACCTCTAATATAAAGTCAATGTGGAATGTTTTAAATGTATATGTGTCAAAGAATATTGATATTACATTTAAAAAAATCCTCCTATATAATAATGTCAACATTGTACATTTATCAAATTATTATTAGGTATTTTGAAAAAAAAGAAAGAGAGAGAAATTTTTTGATTGGATAAATTAAATTGTTGACATTGAGATGATATTTTCTATGACAATATCAAATATTTAATATGCCAAATAAATATTTTTTTATTATTTATTAATTTATTTTATGACTATAATTATACATTAGAGATACTGTAAAATTGCAGCCTGTGGCGTGCGGATTAGTGGATGAATCAAGGAAGAGACAGAGGCCCCTACGTAACTCTCAAACCTGGCAATTCTTTGGGTCTCTCTCCAATTTCTCATTAATTCATCGTCAATCCGTCTCACCAATTTAACCCCGTTTTAGTTAATTATTAGATTTGTCGGTAAAGGGTAAAAAAGAATTGGGATTATTATATACACAACGAAATTTGCTTTTGTGACTAAACCCGAAGGCCAAGAAAATTCAGAGAAAGGTTCTTTGCAGAGGTTTTCTGCGATACAGATCTGAATTCTGAAGCCATGGGTGGAGGAAATGCGCAGAAGTCCAAGATGGCTCGGGAAAAGCATTTGGAAAAGATGAAGGCCGCTGGGAAGGGTACCTTAATTTCTTTTTCTTTTGAAAGATTTGCTTATATTGGTAAAGAGTAATGGTGGAATTTATCGGGGAATAGCTTAGTAATATACTGATTTAGCTATTTATTGATTTAGCTAATCGGATTTGATCTGATTAAAAGAATTATGATTTTTACACAGGAAGTCAGCTCGAATCCAACAAGAAAGCCATGACGATTCAGGTATAGATTGTATATATCTTGTGTGTGTGTATATATATATATATATATTTTTTTTCATTTCATAAAAATAATTTTTGTTATGGGTTTCTGGTTTATTGTTTGATGGCCATAAATGAGTATGCATTAGTATCCCTTAACTGTTTCAGTTGATTCATTAGCAAATGGCTTACTAAAAATGTTTATGAGATGCTATTACTCTTTTGAAAGTCTCGTTTTTATTTTAGATTCTAGAAAAGGAGAACCAAACCAATTTTGAATTTTAGTTGTTTGCAAGATTAAAAGCAAATTCTTTATTCGAAGCTTATAATGAAGGCTGCATTTCTTGAAGGGGATATAGTAAATTAGAAGTTGGATTGATGCTGAAATCATTATGAAAGATGGAAACGGGAGCACTTTGATTTTGAAGGAATGTTTTGCATAACCCAGCTAGACGTCTGGCGTTTGAACAAAATTATGGTTTCCTTGGTTTTCTTAAAGTTTTGGATCTAACTGGAGAAGGTTCAGGGTGGTTTTAATTTGAGTGAGAGCCCCATCTTCTTGTAATCCTTTGTTCTTGAATAAAAATATACAAGAGCGTTTATGAATCTACATTTTGAATTTTGCTCGCAGCTTCATGGATATGCCAGAAGTGATCTTCCATATTTGATTTCATGGTTCTAACATTTGCTGCTTGGTTCACTTGCATTGATAATGAAATTGTACATGTAGTGGCCAAGTGGTTGAATCTGCATCACTCAAATTCTTGCTTCACATCTTTGATTATTGATTCATGTCCCCCATTCTTGCACTGTCCTCTTTGTCTCTCCAATATCTTTTTTAGCTACAAGCTATAAAGTTAAATGTATAAGCATCTTATTTCCCCACTGTAAAACAAGGCTCCTAGGCTAAAAGAAAAGTAGACGAGGAGCTAGGTTGTGTTATTTTCAAATTTAGTGGAGTTCGAAGAGGGAAACTGGTGCTGGCTTTGTGTGATGGCTGCGTTTTCATATGAATCCATTCTGACTCGATATTTCTCCCACAACCTATATGCAGTAAAATACGAGATGTTCATGTATGCTTAGATGAATGCTGATGACTCGGGGAATCTCAAAAGTCTTTTTATGCTTTAGAATTTGATTCATGCTTGTATACTAATGAAATTATCGCATTTTCTGATGCTTGCTGGTTGTGAAATGCAGTGCAAGGTGTGCATGCAGACATTCATCTGCACTACTTCAGAGGTGAAATGCCGAGAACACGCTGAAGCAAAGCATCCCAAAGCCGATCTCTTTACTTGTTTTCCCCATATTAAGAAATGATGTTTTTTTGAAGAAAACATCAAATATGGGTTTCAACCATGTCTCCATTCTGTTGTGTGGCTACCCGTGATGAAGCAGTTCCATTGTTTCTATGGATATAATGTTCTAAACTGCTGTTGGTTGAATGGCTTGGAACTCTCAAAGATTCTATGATATCTCCTATTTTTTCTTTTATAGTGCATATTACTACTATACCTTTTCATGAATTATTATCGACGGCTAACATGGACATTGTCACATGAGATGATAATCATCCCCAAGAATAGTACTCCCTCCGTCCTGTAGAATATTCTTCTAACTGTTTCCACTTTAGATTCAAAAAGTTCAATTGTCCTACTTTAAGGACATCTTTTTTTGGAAAAGTGGAAGTCGAAGAACATCTTTTTTAATATACCTCTTCATTATTTCACTCTAATAGTTCTTATTTTTGATAACAATGTACATTAAATAAGGGTATATAAGAAAGCTAAAAGAGTAATTAATAAAAGTAAATTATAATTTGAGACGAATAAAAGAGGAAATAGTAGATTATTTTCATGGCCATAATGTTTGAGACTTCTCAATATGATGATACAAGAACACATATAAATAACTCGCTTAGAATTATATACTTCGGTAAAATACAACCCAGGGGATTCACCTACTCATTTGAACGGCTGAGTGGTTATACATAAACCAATAGTTGTTTACTTAACTTCTTATACACAAGACACTTGCAAGAATCTCATTTTCCTACATATCACATTGATTGCAAACCACCTATAAGTATGTAAAAATTTAAATTAATGTTAATAAATGTTTGATGCACAAATGAATTTTCCTACATAGGTAGTACAACGCAAGTACTACACTAGCACAGCGTAACATGCACTATTGCCAACGATTTATTACCTTTCTCTAGGGATGGCAATGGATCGGATCGGATCGGATCGGCATTGATCCATTTTGCTTCATGAAAGATTTACAAAACCACGATCTGCTCCACAATCCACGACTTGCGGATGGAAGCAGATCGGATCATATCACAGATCAGATCGGATCAAGAATTGTGATCCACTAACTGATCTAAGAAACCATTTTTTTAAGCACCATACATTACACTAGTCTAATATTCTAACTTAGTTTTCACATCATACATTACACTACAATCTATTTTAACAGTAAAATAAAATTAAATCGATATTAGGTATCAACTATCAACTATCAATTATCAACCAGGTTAAATCATGGTTTAATAGATAGAAAGCAAAAGCTATAAGCCCATATGCCACAAGTCATATTATAACCAAGATCAAGAGGCGTGGCTGGAGGTGGAGACAAGGTGAGACAGTGTGGAGATCGACGAAGTCACGAAGAGAGGGTTAGAGTTCTAGGGTTCAAAAATGATTTTGGGCTGGTTGACTTTGGTTGGTGACTGGAGACTCATCTGATTCTGAATTTTTTAAATTAAACAGATCAGATCGAACCAGACCTACCCTGATCCGATCCGATCTGCTAACCTTTGGCGGATTGCAAATCCAACCAAGATTTGCTCTACCGATCGGGAATTTTTTCTCAAATGGATCGGGTATCCGTCGGGTTTGGAGTGAATTGCGTTTTTCTGTGATCCCTACCTTTGTCCCAACAAAATTGGCCTTTTCTTATTTTGGAAATAAGAGAGAAAAATTCTTAAATTGGATAATTGAATTCAAAAAAAAAAAAAAAGTTGGTGTCGTAGGCTGAAAAAAACTCTAAATGCAAAAATTATGCACATTTCTTCAATCACAGACAATCGTACAATTCCATTCCATGTGTGCAATTATATAATTTCATGTACACAGGTTAATTGCAGAAAATAAAAATAACGTTATTTAAGTTAGGAATGAGAGAGAGAGAGAGAGAGAGAGAGAGAGAGTTTTAGTAAAAATAAAAAAATAAAGGAATTAATGATGTCATGATGAGATAAACACATTATAGTTTTAATTGTGCCAACTGAAATGGGCCAAAAAATAATCTAATTGTGCCCATCTAACTTTTGTATTTTATATATGTATATATGTGTGTATATATAAGATATAATTCAATAATTGAATTCAAAATAAAAAATTAGTGTCATAGGTTGAAAATAGACTCTGGGCGCAAAATTTACACACATTTCTTCAATCATCAACAATTGCACGCTAGGTTACTTCTTGGAGGTTTTCTAATAAAACTTCCCATCTCGTGTGGTACACATGTGACATGTATATCTATACACGCTACACGTATGAGAATTTTTGTTACAAAACCTCAGGGAGGTTTTTTAAAATGTTCCTCATATTCATTCATTTTAGTTTCTTTATGAAATCGAACCTAACAAATACAATTACACTACCTTTTATGTATGAAATTTCTTTAAAAGTTTACATGGCTGGAAACCTAGTTAAGTTATAGAGAGTGAGTTTGACCCTTTAAATTTAGAGAGTCAAACTCACTTTCTTTTTCACAATATTAAAACGAAAAGTCAATTGGAGTTTAATTTTAATATTTGACTCTTTAAAATAACGAAAACTTTGTATTTAAAGAGTGTTGGAGATGGTCTTAATAGAATTAAAAAAGTAAATTTAACATTATTTTTCTACTATACCATTTCCAGATTTTTTTTTTTTTTTGGCAAGATGCTTCCTCTGTTCCACTAAGATAGACTTGTATTTCTTTTTTATTAGTCTTAAATTATATGTCAGTTTCTTTATTGAAATATAGTTAAAATCTTAATTTTCTTATATATCTTTGTTTAATATACATCTTTATTAACAAAATAAAATTATTATAGTGAAATAATTAGTAAAAGAAATTATATATTAGGAAAATAATTTTAAAATTTACTTTTTCAACAACATTAATTAAATATTTTCCTTAATCATTGTGAAAATAGGACCAAGCCTATCTTAATGGGACAATAAAACATTAATTATTCGACTTTAATAATTCTATTTTTGTTGATAACAGTAAGTAGAGCTATTTTTGTGGAAGGGAGGTAGAAGTGGTTTAATGGGTAATAATACACCTTTCTATTGGTTCAAGGGATGACAATTTTGCCCTCTAAAAGTTTAAATTTCAAATAACCCAAATAATTTAATTGACAAATTTTCCTTCTAATTGATAGGTGTTTGATTTTGATATTTAATTCCCCCATATGTGTTTTTGATTATGTTATTGTTATGTTGTTTGATTATGTTATTGTTATGTTTAAAAGTTCGTAATTATATTTAGTGTGGTAAATTGTAGTTTAAAATTCAAGATGGGAGCAGAATTGTACAAATCGGCACAAGTTTGGATTATGCACAAATTATGAAGTTTGAAGACCAAAATGAGCAAGATGGAAAGCTAAGGGAATGGGCGACGAGGCCGAGATTAGAGAAGCCAGAAATGATGCTGCCGAATGGGTTTCTCCCATGTGGCCTGTTTCAGAGACGTTTTGAATTTTACGGCTGCACAACAATATGACATACGGCCGGAGGAGGTCGTATGAGAAGGAAGAGAAATGGCTAACGCTAGAATGAAGCGCCATGCGGCCGCACAAATCCCTCAGCTGTTTTGCGCGAGATTTCTCTTCCTAGTTTTGGTAGAATTCTTTTCATGGTAAATTTTGTGCGGGAAATTTTCTTCTTTCTTTTATGGTTTTTAAACCTCATATAAAGAGGTCATGAGATAGATATACAATTCTTTACTTTGTATGAAAACAAGTTGAAGAGATCTTTCCAAGTGGGCTCACGAGGCTACTTTCTCTCTTCGTCTGATTCAAAGGAATGTTGTTGCCATTTCTTGTTCTTAAATTAATCAATTTCAGTAACGTTGTTTCTTACTCTTTTGTGAAATGACTTGTGTTATTCTACTTTCTATGTTTATGAATATTGATTGTTTGACTTAGTTTAGATTTACTATGTTGATCGATCGATTTTCTATTGCTAGAACTGGGATTTCAATCTATAATTGTTGTTTCTCCTAATTCTCAAGTAGCAATTAGTGATTGTTAATCATTAAGGATAACGCACCCTAAATTAAAGAAATTGAGCTTGTGAATTTATTGTATAAATTAACTCATTTTTCTAATTCTTTATTTGACCGTTCTAAATCTTGAGAGCTTATTCTAAATTGTCTAAAAGATTACGTCTAATTAAAGAGCTTGTTTTAATTAGATACACTTATGGAAAAATCTGGGTAATAGAGCTTGTAGTTATCTAGGGCTAATAGTTTTGCAAGAAAGTAGGAACGATGTTGCTATTGATTGCTATCTTTTATATGAAGGGCACAACTGAATCAAGAACTGGAATCAATATTCATATTACTATCTTCTTACTTGTGAATACATTTTACTTGCTTTTATTCTGTTCTTTTAATAACTTGTAAATATTCTAATTGATGCGAAATACTTTGATATATTCAGCGTTCTATGTAGGTTCGACCCTTACTCTCCGCTTCTACAAATTCTTTTAAATTTAGTAGAGTAAGGAATTTATTATTTTAGAACATTCAACACACAATCAAATTTTTTGCGCTGTTGTCGGAAAACGGTGTGATTAATCTAAGTATTCTTGTGTGCATTAGTTTTCATTTTATAATTAGTTTTGTTATTTTCTTTATTTTGATTGATAAATATCCGTTCCTCTAACTAATCAAATCCATTGTTGTTTACCCAGAAATCGAAGCGGCTATGTGTAGCGACCGGAATTTTCATATTTTGAAAATTACTACGTTAAAAGATTTAAAGAAATTTTAGCGTGTCACTACCACCCTTAATCCGTATTTCATAGTTAGTCACGATAAAGAATTTAAAGAATTCGCGTCTCTCGTCTAATTTATTTTATAGAAATTGCAAGTTTAATCATTAATTGGATTTCTAGCTCAATCCAATTATATAATATTATCGATAATTTATGTATGACGTCCAATTTAGTGTTATATTAGTTAATGATCCGACTTTCAGCTCAAAGTTCAAATATCTATATTTAAACCAAATTAATATTCAAAGTCATATTGTTTAAATTTAAGCCCGAGATTTTATTTATTTTAACCCAAGCCTTTTTAATTATTTGAGCCCAATTGAAGGCCCAATTTGAAGTCAGGCATAGCCAAACAATACTTGAACCGCTTCAACAGTCTTTGAAGACACGTTGAAGAATCTTTCCACAACCAACGTTTACATTCTGTGATCCCTCACTCCCATATTTTCTGTTAACCATATCACCTGAAATCCCTCAAGTAGCTTCTCCACTACTCCTTCAATCTCTCCCATGATCCTCTAGGAAACAATCAGCAATGTTTTTGTTCCACTTCATATAGTGTACAATCTCTCATTCACAGCAAAAGACATTCACACATCCGTAGCAAAGAAAACCAACAATTTACATTTTCATAGAACTAAATTCCGGTTTCTGCAAACATTCATAGCAAATGCTTATACACCCCCTAGCATTAGCCATTCAATTCACACAACATTCACACCCTACAAACATTCACAAATTTGCAATACACATACTTAGGAAAATCATATACACAAGCCCAGATACACATATTTTTACCGCTTCACTTTATACATACACAAATTCACAGGAATTTTACACCAGAATTTACGGTTTCTTTGTACACATTCAGTCCAAAAGGTATTTACCTACATTAAACACACATATGCACACACACATACACTACATGGCAGCCAAGGCTGCCTTTTTAGCGAACCCGAATGCTATTTCGACTAGCCACCGTCCTGTCTCCCATTCACCACCACATTTTCAGTCCAAACAGAACTCTAAAATTAGAAATTTGAAATAACAAAACCCACGACTTACCTCGACTTTTGGCCATTATCCGACTGGGCTCTCAGAGACCATTTAACCCCCTCTCGAACGAAGTCGTGACCTCCTTGAGCTCGCAGCCCCTCCTCTGTGTTCTCAGAACCTGAGCTCGTAAATCGACCCTCGAACCTCCCTCGTCGTCGACCGAACCCGGACCCATACGAAGCCATCAAACTTCGTCTTTGATAGATGTCGCGAGCCACACTCGAACCCTCGGCTCCACTGTTAAGCTTCTCGAACCCTTTCGATCGCAGCCCATACAGTTAGCCCCAAGCCTCGAACTACTTCCATCGAACCCAGAGCTTCGAACTCTCTGCTTTCTCTCAACCATACCTCGCGACCCCAATTGGACCCAAACCGAAGTCCCAATTCACGAGTCCCTCACGGCCTCTCGCGACCACCTTCTCTCGGTCAAATCCCATCACTTTTAACCACTTCTAGCCAAACCCACGGCTCCCTCTTGTGTCATTCCCAAGGCCGTCGTACCTCAGGACCCCCTCTCGAGTTTAATTAACATCGACCGAACTCCCAACTCACTCACACGCTCTCTGTTTTGAATTAGGGATTCAAGCCAGATGGATTTAATCCAAATTCCCCTCCACATCTGGTCCCTCAAGTTTGTCCTTATTCAAATTAGTCCCTGAGACTTTCTCATTTAGTTAAGTTAGTCCGCGACCTTTGTTTCAACACAAATCAGCCCTGCACTTTCTGCTCCTCTCTGATTTCAGTCTCTGTATTTTTAATGATATTCAAATTGATCCAATAGTTTTAGTCTAGTCTGTTTTAGTCCCTAGTGTTTTGAAAAACTCTATTTCAGTCATCAAAATTTGAAAGTTACTCATTTCAGTCCTCAAGATTTCTGAAGTTTATGATTTAGTCCAAAAATTTCGAAGTTCATTTATTTACGCTTTTATTTAATTATAAGCATTTTTAGATTTCTAATATTTAATCATTTATTTGCTAGACGAAGAGCATAATTTGACTCATAATTGACTGTCCAGTTGCTCAAACTCAAAAGGAAAGCGTAATGAGATAGATTTCCTATTCAAAGCTATTTCCAAAGTTATGTGTGTACTTTTATGAAAAGTATGATGCAATGCTATATTATGTGATTATGCATATGCAGTGTGTGATTTATGGAAATATGAAAAGTATGCGCATAATTAGCTCACCTTAATCGGAGGCCCACAAATTTAGCTCGTCATTTTGACGGGCCCACAGACATAGACAATTGGTTTGTATTAAGACAAACCCACAGATATAATTTGCATGTGTACATGTGTTAATTGCCTAATATGTATTCCGCATTTTAAAGATAGAGCGCGGAAATCTATTAAGTTTTTCTTTGAAACACACACCTTTTATTTCAAATATTTTAGGGCCTAGAGATGGCAGTGACTCGACCGGGGATGACAATTGAACGAAAGGAAAAATGACTAAATGTTTATTTGTTAATGTTTCTTTTTATTTGTTAGTTATCGACAATATCATATTTGAGGTTGTTGATGAAATTTTATTATGACGTTTAAAGAAAGATTTTCCGCACTTATTATCTATATAAATGATTTAATTTTTGGCGCTTTAAAGTGAGATAGAATAGATTTAGTAGCATCTTGAGTGTTCAAAACTTAGGGTGTTTACAGATGGTATAAGAGACGAGCCCAACAGGAAGTGTGGCCAACAAGGACGTTAGGCCCCCTTAGGTGTGGTGATTGTGATAGACTCAATCCCACATCACTTGGTTGAAGAAAAGGAGACCAGTTTATAAGTTAAGAGATCTACTCCATCTAACACGAGGCCTTTTGGGTAGGAACTCAAGAGCAAAACCGTGCGAGCTAGGCCCAAAGCGGACAATATCATGTCAAAGTGGAGTAGGTCGTTACACTATTACTTGCCATTGGCCACCATAACAATATGGAATGGGATGAAGAAACTATTCTTGGAGAAATATTTTCCTACGTCAAAGGCTGTAAATATTAGGAAAGAGATTTTTGGGATACAACAACATCAAGGAGAATCATTATACGAATATTGGAAGTGCTTCAAAAAACTCTATATTAGCTGTCCACACCATCAAATCAGTGATAAACTCCTGATTCAATACTTTTATAAAGGACTAATGCCAATAGACAGGAGCATGATTGATACAGCCAGTGGTGTTGCTATAGTTGATAAAACCCTTGGAGTGGCAAGGACATTGATCTCTAATATGACTAAAATTTCTCAGCAATTTGGCACTCAGAATGATGCATCTATCAGGAGGGTGAATGGGGTACAAAGTTCATCAATTAAAAATCAATTATCTGAACTCACTTCTCTTATTAGACAACTTGATGTAGGGAAATACAATAGGTCAAAGCTTGTGGAATTGTTCAATGGTGGGGCATCCAACTAATGCCTACCCAATGTTGCAAGAGAAGAATACTGAACATGTCAACGTAGCAGGACACCCTCCCTACTAGAACAGACCCTATGATCTATACTCTAATACATACAATCCAAGTTGGAGAGATGATCCTAATTTAAGTTATGGAGGAAACTGGCCACAAAATTTCTTTCCTAATAGGCAACTAGGACAGTTTCTACCAAGACCACAATGTAGCGACCAAGAATTTTTAAATTCATTTTGATAGTGCTTGGCGTCGCAACAGCTACACGTGGTATTTTAACATCTACAATTTTCTGGCACACTCATCTAGCCAATTTAATTAAATGATGAAAATCAAATTATTTAAATATTCAGTCATCAATTTAGGATTCAAAAACCAAGTCAAACTCTAAGTTAATCCAAAATTTAATAAATAATATATATACACACACACAAAAACAATCAAAATTCTTGGGGCTTGAGACGTATGGAGTTCCCTCTCCAATTTAACCACCAACTCTATCCAAGAGAGTTACCCAAAGTGAAAGTCTCTTTTTATATAAACCACCTTAAATGTTCCCTCAAATTATCCAAACGCTCAACACTAGAAATTCTACATAATTCTACATGATTCTCTGCAATATGTTTTCTATGTTTTCCATCAGTTTTTGTTCAGCTAATCTGAAATTTTTGCTCCATTACACGTTAATCACACACACACATATTGGATGGCAGACTATTTATGTATACGTTTACATGCACAAACATCAACTCCCATTTAGAGCTACCGACACAAAGTGTCACCGTTCATAACTTTGAGGGTACAGTTGGGTTGCTCTTGATCTGTGAACATTTTCGTACATATATGGCAACAAAGTTATACACTAAAAATTGATTTTTAAAATTTTCTTTAAATTCTTAAGCATTCACTGCGTCCGAATCCTACTAGGGACTTCTTTTGTAAATTTGACAAGATTCTATAATTATTATGACGGTCCTCAGATTCTGATAGTTTATAGGTTAGTCCCTAAGTTTCTTAAATGTTTTAGTTGGTTAATTAACATTCTAAACTTTGTGACTTGGCCCAAAAGCTTCCAGGATATTTATTCCGGCCCTCAATTCTTTAGGAATTCCTCAACTTAAGTCCTAATTACTTACCAAAATTTATAATTTAGTCCCTATAACTTTAAAAAGTAATAATTTAATCTATTAAATTTCACTAATGGATTAAATTACTTATCACGACATTCTCATGAAGTTTAATTGAACTCATAAAGTCCATAATATGTACCAAGACATTAATTCAAATGTTCTAAAATATTTACTATAATTTATTTTGAGCTGTTTTTTTGAGTCCCTATAACAGTGAGTTGCTTCTTTGAGCTCCAAGAAATGGGGAAATTTCCAAGGTAAACAATATAAGCTAAAGTAGATGTTCGGCCATCAGGATTGCCAGCCCAGTTTGAGTTAGTAAAAGTATTGAGTTGTTAGAGAGGGAGATGGTCGAAGAAGAAGACCATGATGAATAGTGTGTTTGAGGTATCGAAGAACGCGCTTGACAGCAGCAAAGTGAGTTTCAGTAGGTTGATGCATGAATTGTGATAATTTATTGATAGAAAAAGAGATATCAGGCCTAGTAAGTGAGAGATATTGGAGAGCGCCAACAACTTGACGATAGAATGTAGCATTAGTGGTATATGAGTTGTCCAAAAGAGTTAGAGTAGAAGAGTTGGACATTGCAGTGGAGACCTCTTTATCACTAACCATATTTGTTTTAGTGAGGAGATTATGGATGTATTTTTGTTGACTGAGGAAGAGATATGAGGGGGTGTGGATTACCTCAACACCTAGGAAATATTGAAGTGAACCTAAATTTTTAGTGGAGAACCTAGAGGAAAGAGTTTGAGTAAAAGAGGATAAGGCACCCAAATCATTACCAGTTACGAGAAGATCATCTACATACACTAGAAAGTAAATGGTGATAGATGAGCGGAAGTAGAGAAATAAAGAAGAATCACTTGTTGAGTTAGAGAAGCTATAAGTAAGAAGAAAAGATCGAACCACGCACGTAGTGCTTGCTTAAGGCTATAGATAGCCTTGTTAAGCCGAAACACATGATGAGGGAATTGAGCATCAATGAAGCCTGGAGGTTGAGACATGTAAACTTCTTCTTCCAGGTGACCATGGAGAAATACATTATTAACATCTAATTCTTGAATAGGCCAATTGGATTTGAAAGCTAGAGTTAAAAAAAATTTGAATGGTTGAAGGTTTAACAGTTGGACTGAAGGTTTCGTGAAAGTCAATACCGAGGCATTGATGGAACCCTTTGGAAACCAATGGAGCTTTATAGCGTGACGCGGTGCCATCAGAGTTACGTTTGACTCAGAAGACCCATTTGTAGCCTACAAGATTTGTGTTTAGGGGTGGAGCAACTAAAACCCAAGTTTGATTTTGAATGAGTGCATTAAGTTTGTCAGTCATGGCTTGGCACCAGTGGGGTGCTTTTAGAGCCTATACGACGGTTGTGGGCTCAAGAAAAAAGGGATAGGATGACAAGAAGTAGTATTGTGAAGTGGCTTCGTGCGAAAAATGTTGTTTTTAGCCCGAGTTATCATTGGATGGGCATTTTGAGCAATGGGTTGCTAAATTACTGGTTTAGTTTAGAAGAGGATGGCGGGATAGAGTGTTGGTCAGATGTGGGAGTTGAAATGGGGCTCCTCCTTAATGAGTCAGCCTCTACTACTGCCCTGAACTGGAGATAGTTTGGCTGTGGCAGCCGATGGAGAGAGTGTTGTACATAGAGGGGATTGATGTTAAGGAAAAGCATCAGAGGCCAAGGAAATTGGAGTTGGAGATAGAGATGTATCTACTTGAGATGGAGATGGTTGGGGATGAGAGAATGAAAAGATGTATTCGATGAATTAAACATGGAGAGAGGTAAATAATTTATTTTGATGGAGGTTGAGACAGAGATAAGAGTGGTGAGTTGTATCATAGCCAAGAAACAAACATGGCCTAGAGCGAAGTGCTAGCTTAGATTGAGAGTATGGCCTATGTCATGGAAAGCAAAGGCACCTGAATTAGCAAAGTGTGGAGTAATTTGGATGTCGACCAAAGAGAGTGAAAAATGGACTATTGTTAGAGAGTGTAGGTGTTGGTAACCTATTAATAAGATATACTACTAATCTAAAAGCATAGATAAAAAATGATTGTAGTGACCGGATTTTCATAAATGAAAATTTTCGTCTAAAAGATATTAAAGAAAATAAAGCGGGTCGCTATCACCCTAATCCTTATTTAATAATCAGTCACAGTAAAGATTTTAAAAGATTTGCGTCTCTCGTCGATTTATTTTAAAGAAGAACGTAAATTTGTGTTTTATCGGATCTTGTTTCCTGAATTTTAAATCCAATTCCAATTTCTAAATTAACTCCATTATATAAGGAAATTCGGCCCAAATCGTATTTATCATGTCTAAGCCCAATTCTTGTTTATTTTAAGTTTTGGTCATTCAATGTAAGCCCATCATACCCAAGTTGTTTTTCCGGCTCAAGAAATTTAATCCAACCCTTAAACCTATCAAGCCCAAATGGCCAGATGGAGGAAGCAGAACACTCCATTTGAGTTTCAACTATCTCACCCCCACGTTTGAGACTCCTAACACTACCCATAATTTTGAACACATTGAATTCTATCTGGATCTGGGTAACCGAGTTCATTCAACCAGATCATTCCCGATCCCACTTTCAATTTCACTCATATACAAACTCATTCTTCTCTATTGTATATACATTCACACGACCTCTCAATTGTACAAACACAAGAGTCTCCAAAACTCACACACAACAATACAAATACGCACCCACACATCTGCCCAATCTACACCTACATACATATACAGAAATTCATACATACTCCCAGCAACTCATACATTCACGCCGGGAATAGATACATTCTGCAATTTCACTCGAAGGTATACATACACTATATACACATATATGCGAACACACACACACACACACAGGCAGAGCAGCCATCTCTGCCTTGCTTCATCCACGCAGCCCCGGTTGCCAATTCCCATCTCCAGAGTCGACCAAGCTCGATTCTGCCCGTCGTGACACCACCAACCAAACTCCTTCCGCGGCCACTGTGGCTGTACACTGTCACCATGACCACCGTCTCCTTCATCATCCGGCCACCAAAGCTTCGATCAATACTCATGTACCATAGACTGGCCCAAAAAAAAAAATCAGAGATTAAACGCCAAGAAATATCCCAAAAATCAGAGCCAAAATCGAAAGCCTTGACTTACCTCAATCGAACCCAGGTCCCAAGTTTCGACCGCGATCTCCTCTGTCGCCTCGTTTTGAGCCACTACCTCACCCCTGTCCGAACCCAAATTGAGCCACAATCGCTCCACACGAGCTCCTTTCCGGCCACCCTCGAACCCTTCTCGGTCATGCGCGAATCAAGTTCCAAACTCAAGCCTTAGCCATCCGTTGAACTCTCTGTTCCTCGAACCCAGCCGCGAACCCGCAGCCTCCCTCTCGTGCAGCCTTGAACCCGAGCCACCACAAACCAGAGCCACTACACTTGAGCCTCGTTCAAACACATCGCACTCGCCCTCGCCTCTCGAGCGTCTCTCTCTGCTTCAGGTGAATTGGGGCAGAGGGTTAGGGATTGAGATAATTAAATCTAATTTTGCACCTTAGGTCCCTATGTTTTGATTAGTGTCGTTCTAACCCCTATAGTCTAGCTAATATCTTAGTTGATCCCCAGTCTTGTAATTCAGCCGAGTTCAGTCCCTTAAGTTTTGAAAGAGTCTAAGTTGGCTTGAAATCTTTCAGTCAACCTGATTTTAACCCTTTATTTTTAGAAAAAATCCAAGTTGGCCGAAAACTTTCTGTCTAGTCGATTTTAATCCCTTGATTTTTGAGATACTCAGTTGCATCCCTCAGTTTTTAAAATACTCTAGCCTAGCCCTAATGTTTTACAAAATTATGTTTTAGCCCAAAACTTCTATAAGTTCACATTTAAATCTATGCTTTTATTTAATTTCCAATATTTCCAAATTTCTAACTTAAAATCTATAGACGAGACGCAGGATTTGACGTACTAGTGCCCTATAGCTCAAACTCAGGAAAAGAAAAGCATTAAGAGGTAGATTCCTTACCAAAGTTATTTTCCGAAGTTATGTGCGCACTTTTCATGAAAAGTATGAATGCAATTACATATTATGTATTTATGCATGTGCTAAATGTAATTTATGGACCATAGAAAGTATGCGCATAATTAGCTTACCTTAATCGAAAGCCCACAGACTTAGCTCACCTTAATTGGAAGGCCACAGATTTAGCTCGTCATTTGATGGGCCCACAGATAGATAACTTGCTTGTATTAAGACAAGACCATATACATAAATTCTATGGGTACATTGTATTGTGTTAAATAGCGTAATATATGTTAGAATGTTTTAAAGTCAGTGTGCAGGGAATCTACTGAGTGTTTCTTCGAAGCACTCACCCCTTTATTTCAAACATTTCAGGGTCTAGAGCTGGCAACAACATGACCGAGTATGGCAATTGATCAGAAAAAAAGAGAAAAAGAATTAACATTTATTCGTTAATGTCTCTATTTATTTTGGTCTAAAGTATTTCCAAACATTGCGGCTATTTCAATGTTGAATAGTTGACAACAGTTCTGTTTAAGTGTTGATTATTGACGACTACATTAGAAGCTGTTTATAAAATATTCATATGTTATTTACAAAGAAAAAAAATTCCGCACTTATTTATATTACCCTCAAAGTTTTGCAAAAGTAAAGAAGTTTAGTAGTGTTTTGAGTGCTTAGAACTCAGAGCGTTACAATGATGAAGGAAGAGAAGCATGGTGGAGGAGTGTAAGATCAGTTTCGATGATGTGTCGATGTTGTCTTTCAGTGAAACTGTTGTGCTCTGGAGTGTATGATGGTGTTATTTTATGTGTGATACAAAATGAGTCTAGGACATCTTTTAGACCAGTAAATTCGCCACTGCCATCACTATATAAAGTAGTAATTTTGTGACCAAGTTGATTTTCTATCTTTTTTTTGAAGATGGGAAAAATATGGAATAAATCAGATTTGAGATGTGGAGGAAACAACCATATAAATCTAGTGTAATGGTCAACAAACACAACGTAATAGCAATAAACATTACTAAGCATAACGGGACTTGGTCCCCAAACATCAAAAAATAGTACTTCTAAGGGACAAGTGCTGGTAAGACTGGATGACCAAGACGACCATGCCATAGTGAAGAGATTGAGGAAGTGGATATATGGGCTACTACGGGATGCAATTGAGCTGGTGACTTAGAGGATGGCTAGACATATATTTGATTACTAGTTGGTCCTTGGAGAAGTGCTTGCCGAGTGCAAAGATCCTTCACAACATAAATGGAGGGGAAAAATTCAATCGAGGTTGAATTTTGAGAACAAAATTGGGAAAGAAAGATAATATTATGTTTGAGTTTTGGTACACATAGAACATGTTATAGTTGAAAATTAGGAGAAAGAGATGTGGTACCTGTATGAGTAATATTAAGGGATGAGTTGTCACCAAGAAGCATGTCATCTGGACCATCTAGTTCTGATACGGTGATAGATCAACAAGATTGGAGACAACATTATTTGATACACTCTTGTCCATAATCCATTCAGAATTTGAGGGTGAGATTATAGTGTTGTTAACTGAGGACCGATTCTGACGAAGATGGGAAAAGAGTGTATGACATTCATTTGCTTAGTACCCATTTCTTGCCATACTGACAGATTACATCTCGAGATCTAGGCTAAGTGCTGTTTTGAGATCTAACACGAGCATGGCCCAGTGAATTATTCGGGTATTTTTGTATTGATAAGAGAGAGGTGGGATGTTGGGAGTGGGCAGAAGACCAAGTGAGGGATTAAAAGAAGGCTGGCGATATTGCGAATTGTTGGAAAATTGCTGGCGGGTATGAGAAGTGTTTGATTGATAGTTGCGGTTTTGTGAATAGTTGAGGGAGGAGCAATTGTTGGATCAGTTTGTAAAATTCAAGAAAGGAATAGGATTAAGAAGAGTATTTTCTGCATCATGGAGATAGGTTTCTTGATCCACCAATTTATCATAAAGTTCCTCAAATGTCACCAGTGTGTCCCGAGTACGTAAGGCTGTTATAACATCGTTGTAAGCATCTCCTAAACCCCGTGTATAGTAGATGAGAAGGTCAGCACCATTTAATGGAACACCAAGAGAGGAGAGCTCATCTGCCATTCTTTTAATTTTGAGAAGATAGTTAGATATGGATTGAGTGCCTTAGGACAAAGTGGATAGTCTATCTTTCAGGTGGATAATATAGGACCGAGATTGCTTTGCGAAGATGCGATTCCGTTTAGTCCAAGCTTCATGTGAGGTAGAGACAATAGCTATGAGAGGTATGACAGATTTAGTGAGTGAGACTATGATAGAGTGTAGGATTAATTGATCCTGTCTTTTCCTTGGAATAAATTTTGGATTCGGTATAGTTTGTTCACCAGCTATAATTTTTTTGGAGGGGGAGGGGTTCTGGAATCGTACCATCAAGATAGCCCAAAAGATTGAGGCCATAAAATGAAGATATGAATTGAAGTTTCCAAGCAAAGAAATTTGAGGTGTTGAGACAAAGTGGAAGATGGGTGGATGCATTTATTTGGATGAGTTGAGGTGGTGCAGTGTCGTGTAGAGTTGCTGCTGGGGTTTGAGTTTGATTTGAGGATGAATTATTATCTTCAACTAGTGACATGATAAGTGGACAAAGACGAGAAATGGAGGATGACATTTTTTGTTTGGTTGAATTGACTGACTTCTGGAGGCTAGAATTACAGCAATGGCTGTAAAAGAGTCGAGGACGAGAGAGGTGAAGGCTTGGTCGAGAGAAAAAGAAATGAAATATTAAGGGAAATGCTCATGAGAGTCTTAAAACCTCTTTGATACCATGATAACAGTATAATTTGTGAATAAAAGTGATTGTATTGCTTGATGTATTCAATGGTGAGTTACAAGGAATTTATAGTACAAAAATGAATCTGTAACAATGGTAAGTAAATAACCTATACAAGACAAATTCTAGACAAAGAAATGAATTAACAATTACATAGAAATTGTGTACTCAGTAAAGTAATAAATCAATGTGAAATAATTCTCCAAATCAAGTGACCGATTCTTGCAAGGATTGGTTGAGTTACCAAGTCAAAGTTTCCAATGTTAATTGATTTGATTACCCTACTTGCTCGGTATTTGAGTCATTCGATATTTCCTTAACATCAACACACCTCTATAATTTCTACAGTTTCTTATAGAATGATTTTACATGTCTAATCTACATGTTTAGTTTGGACCTTGTTGTTGTGTACCCCACTGAGTGTACTTGTCTGCTCACCCCACTTTTAAACATTTCAGATTGAGGAGCTCAGTGACGGCAAGGTGGCTGGCAGAAGAAGTAAATTTTAAATAGTGACAATATTATCTATTTTTACTATTATTTCATGATATTTATTTGGAAGTTGAACTTCATCTTTTTTGAACGTTGGTAGCTTTACATGCTTTGGTTGCTAGTTTGAATTGGTGAATAAAGTTTCTGCATTTATTTATAAGTTTTAAGTTCTGAAAAATAAAACTATATACAACTTTTTTTTTTGTGTTGTGCTCTAGTGGCATAATTGTAAATCTTTTAAGGGGTCAAAAGCTAGATTTGGTGGCTCTCTAAGATAATAGAATTTGGGACATTACAGTTTGGGATTAGAGCCCAGGTTTTGTTTTCTGTAGACTTGGAAAAAAATTTCCACGATTTTGCAAATTTAAACACCATAAAAATATTAAGTCTGACTGCTATCCGCTCCCACTGCGCCATGCTGACTCGAAAAAGGTGGAGTAGTTTGAAAAGTTTGATTACAGTAAAGTTTGAAAATTTGTATTAGCTACTGTAAATATTGTTTTCACAACAGCATCTAAATTTGAAAGCCTATGCCGTATCCATATGATTTTGAATGAAAATTTACTATAGCTGATGCAATTTAAATGTTTAAATATTTGTATCCAATACATGTTATGAATTCTTACAAGGGCTGCTAAATTTATGTTTGAGTTGGGATGTGAAGCTAGACTCAAATTTTCTAAACTTGAACTACTCCTCGAAATTAGGCTAAAATCTATAGTAAACCATTGGACTCTAACATCATAAATGATATGATAGATATGGCCCATACTAGATGTACCACTAGGAAAACCAAAACCTTTGATCGCATAGTGCATGGGTGGGTATGCGAGTATGAAGAGTACCTTTGGAACCCAACGCATAATGTGTTTCAACATATTGGAGAAGTATATCGTTTATGGTCAAGGGTCTATGAGGTACGCCCGCACCTGTCGGGTGGCATCACAACTACCTCACACTTCATCAACTCATTGCTAGCGAGGTTGTAGAGGACGGCTGGGGCAATTTACCAAGTTATGGTGGTTGTTCCACTTGACCAGCCGCCTGACGTAGACTTCATAGCATTTACAGACCGACTGCTGGTAGTGTAGGCACCACTCGAATCCAGTGATGACATGCCACTCCTAGAGGAAATAGCTCTATCTGAATTTGATGACAATATGCCACCACTTGAGGATGTGGCACCACATAAATTAGATAAAGATGAGGCACCCCCGCCAAGAAGGCTCATGTGGAGACTGAAGATAATGATCCTAGCAAGGATATTGATCCAAGCCCAGATAGTGACCCCAACGAGGATGAAGAGGAAGACAATGGGAATGAAGACAGTATTATTAATAATAATAATATTATTATTGTTATTATTAGCAGTGATATCGATGATGAGTAGGCAAATTATAGATGGTTTTCATTCGAGCTATTATGAAACATTTCAGAGTAGGATCTCTACATTTATTTTAGACTCATTTTGAGTAATTGCAATTATTCAAACATTGTGTTATAAGATTTTGGTATTTGGGAATAAAGTTGATATTTGATTTTACACTACGTCTTGATGTTATTGTTAGATTATGAATTGTGGATGAATGATATATGACAAATACTCACAAGTAAATTCCTGAGTCAATTCTTATTTTGGGTATCAGGATGCCTCCTCAGCGTAATCCCCAAGCTGCTGATGCTAGATCTTAGGCTACTACTGGCGGAGCCCAGGCCGCTGCCAATGCAAGATATGCTCTTTTGAGAGATCTTTTGACTGCTATTCAGGGTCTTACCTGGAATCAAAATGCCCATGCTGCTCCAAAGCCATTAACACATGCCAACAATATGAGTCATGTGGTTGAGTAGTTTCGCTGTTAAGAGCCACCCACTTCAATGGGCGAGCAGGTCCACTAGCTGCTGAGGAATGGCTGAGGGCCTTTGAATAGATATTTGAGCATATAGAATGCTCAGACGTCCAAAAGGTTTCCTGTGCTGTTTTCATGCTAGCAGAGGACGCAGGACATTGGTGGGAATCCTACCACCGAACTATAGCAGAAGCTCAATGGCTCGTTATGACTTGGGAAGAGTTCAAAAAGTTTATCATAGAAACATATTTCCGATAGTCTTATCGCGACAAGAAGGAGTCAGAGTTCCTCAACCTTAAGCAAGGGACTATGTCTCTAGTAGTGTATGAGAGGAAGTTTAGCCAACTATCTCAATATGGGATACACTTGGTTGACATAGACGTCAAGAAAGCCAGAAGATTTTAAAGGGGCTTACGCTCAGAAATTAGAGGAATACTTGCTGGGCATGGACTTATGAAATATAGTCGAGTCGTGAAGCAGGTACGGGCAGTGTATGCCAACTTGGAGATTGAAAAACAACAGATAAAACTGCACATGCAACAAGTAAAAGGAAATGGGACAGTCAGTATAATGAAAAAGGCAAACATTGGGATAAGAAAAGAAAGACAAAAGTGCCAAAGACTAAGCCTCCTTGCCCAATGTATGGAAAAAACCATAGTGGGAAATGCTTGCTCGGGAAAAGGAAATGCTACAGGTGCAAGGAACCTGGGCAAATGGTTGGTGAATGCCCTAGGTATAAGGGTAAGGAGTCTGATGTAAAAGAAAAAGAGCAGAACCCAAAAGGAAAAGGCACACACCTACGCTCTGACTCAAAAGGAGGCAAAGCAAGATCCTGAAGTAATGTTAGGTATTTTAACAGCTTTTGATATACCTGCTATAGTGCTATTTGCCTATGATGCCACGAACTCTTTTATATTCGCTAGCTTCCATAATAAGACTAGAAATACATATCATAATATGAATGAGACCATAGATTTTAGTGTTTCCTCAGGAGAAACCATAAGTACTAACTAGGTATCTAAGGATGTGAAGCTAGAAATTGATGGAAATAACTAAGAGGCTGACCTGCAAATAATAAACATGAAAGACTTTGACATAATTTTAGGAATGGATTGGATTAGTCATAATCATGCGACTATTATGTGCTATGAAAGAAAGTTGCTCTTTTAGATACTAGGAGAATGTGAGTTCTCTTTTTATGGAGTGAAGATTAAAGCGGTACCCCATCTTGTATCAACAATGAAGGCACAGAAGATGTTGAAGAAAAATGCTTGTCACCGGTACTTTGTGAGCGTTGTAAGCATGCAATCGTCTAAACTCACTGCGGCTGATGTGTCAGTGGTACGGGATTTCATTGACTTGTTCCTAGAGGACCTACCCAGTTTTCCACTGGATAGACGGGTAGAATTTACCATTGATTTGATACCTAGTGTACCACCAGTCTCTAAAGTACCTTATAGAATGGCGCTGAAAGAACTAAATAAACTAAAAGTATAGCTACAAAAGCTACTGGATAAAGGGTTTATTCACCCAAGTGTATCACCCTAGGGAGTTCCTGTGCTATTTGTTAAAAAAAAAAAAAAGACGGGTCAATGAGGATGAGCATCGACTATAGAGAGTTAAACCACCTCACAATTAAGAATAAATACCTTCTGCCAAGGATGAAGGATCTATTTGATCAGCTGAGGAGAGCTAACGTATTTTCTAAGATTGATTTGACGTTAGGCTACCATCAGCTGAAGATTAAGGACATTGAAATTTCTAAGCCACCGTTCAGAACTCAGTATGGGCATTATGAATTTACTGTGATGCCATTTGGATTGACAAGTGCTCCAGCGGTATTTATAGACCTGATGAACAAAATATTTTGTCCGTATCTAGATTAGTTCGTCATAGTTTTTATTGATGACATCTTGATCTGCTCAAGGAATGGGGCCCAACATAAGGAGCATCTATGTACTATCTTGCAGTATTTTAAAAAACGTGAAGCGCGGAAAAGCTTCGACCTGAAGCTTCAAGCTTTTCAAGCTTAAGCGTGCTTAGGCGGCGCTTAAGCGTTAAAAAGCGTTTTTCAATTTTTTATTTTTTAATTTTTAATCAATCTAAAGGTGTTAGATATTTAAAATGATACATACTAAATTGAAAAACACATCTAAAAACATAAATATTATATCTACATTATAATTTTAAAAGATATTATATAATTTAGTATTTTCAAAAGGTAAAAGTTGGATGATTCCTATTGTTATTAGGTTTAATGACAATGTCTAATGGGCCTAACATTATTGAGTTTTAGACTTTTAGTTATTAAATAGCCCAAAACAAGAAGAAAAAAGCCCAAATGTTGTTATTTAGACCATCAGTTATGAAATGGCCCAAATGTCACTAAGGGTTCAATATTTTAAAAAAATTGCGGTCAACGGTTTTCATTGACCGCCTAGGCGCGCTTAATCATGCCTCGGCGAGCTTAATTGCGCCTAGGTAGTCAATGAAAATCGTTGACCCTTTTTTTCATCGCTTAGCCTAAAAGCGAAGCGTAAAGGCCGCGCTTTGCGCCTAGGCCCCGCCTAGGCGTGCTTTTTAGAACACTGCTATCTTGGGAACACTTCGCAAAGAGAAGCTATACGCCAAATTCAAAAAGTGTCAATTTTGGCTTGACAAGATAGCTTCTCTTGGTCACCTTGTGACTACCCAAGGAATTGAGGTTGACCCGGCCAAGGTCGAAGCTGTGACCATTTGGAGCATTTCTACAAATGTAAATGAGATTCACACTTTCTTGGGTTTGGCCTGCTACAATCAAAAGTTCATTGAAGGATTCTCAAAGATAGCAAGGCCCCTGACGTACCTAACAAGAAAGGGTGTAAATTTTCAGTGGACGGACAAATGTGAGAAGAGTTTTCAAATACTAAAGTAGAAACTAATATTTGTACCAGTTTTATCTATATCGGAAGGTTCAGAAGGTTTCGTTATATATAGCGATGCCTCAAAGCAAGGTCTAGGATGTGTACTAATGCAGCATGGAAAAGTAATTGCTTATGCCTCCAGACAACTAAAACCTCACGAGCTAAACTACCTTACACATGACTTGGTGTTGGCCACAGTAGTTCATGCTCTAAAAATATGGCGACATTATCTCTACAGTGGGAATGGGAAGTGTGACATGTACATAAACCATAAGAGTCTCAAATATTTCTTCACACAGAAGGAATTAAACATGGGAAGTGTGATATATACATAAACCATAAGAGTCTCAAATACTTCTTCACACAGAAGGAATTAAACATGAGACAGAGATGATGGTTGGAACTGGTTAAAGACTATGATTGAACATTCCCTTACCACCCTAGCAAAGCCAACGTGGTTGCAGATGCTCTTAGTCGGAAGAGCAAAGGTCAGTTAATTGCCCTTACCTGTCAGGAGCAGTTAATTAAGGATTTTGCTAATATAAGAATTGAAGTTGTCACCCCCTCTTCACACCACGTCAAGTATGGCAGCATTGGTAGTTCAACCGCCCATCATGGACAAAATACTAAAAGCACAAATAAAAGACACTGACAATTTCCTATGTAAGTGAGAGCCCGAGATCTTTTTGGAGATATTAAAGGCTTCCAAATTTCTCCAGACAGCACATTTTTGTATAAAAGGAGACTCTACGTGCCTAAAGATGAGGAATTGAGAAGGGAAATTTTGGAGGAAGCTCACTATACACCTTATACTGTACATCCAGGTGGTACAAAGATTTACCACGACCTACGAAAGGTGTATTGGTCTGTTAGCAAGTGAAAGCGGAACATTAACGTCCATTGTTGGGTTTGTTGCCAAAAACAATCCAAAGTTGAAAAGGAAAAGGAAAGGGAAAGAAGAAGAATCCTAGGAGGAAAAGGAATCCAAATCATAGAAGGATTGTCTTGTCTTCCAAGGAAACGAAGCCTATAAATAGAGATGTTTTCTTCTTCTTTTATACACAAGTGGTACAAGCGAGTTGAGCGAAAAATTAGTGAGTCTAACACCTTGAAGAGTTTTCTTGTAACTCTTTGTGGTTTGTTCAAAGGGTAGAAAATTAGGTGTGGTAAAACTCGGGGTGTCACTTGGGTCGGGTCAGAGAGTCTTGTGAAGAAAAATAGTAGCTTAGCGTTTTGGGATTTCTTTAATTCTTCGCTGGTTAGGCAAAGGGTAGAAATTGGTAGATGCGGTAAAAGCTTGGTATATTTTTTCTTGTAATACTTGGGGGATGGGTTTTAGCGAGTGAAAATTCTGTATGGTTGTAGCGACTTTAATCATATAGTGGAAAGCTTTGACAGTCAGTTAAATTCGTCTTCGTCTTTTATTTTTCTTGTCTCAATTAAATTCCTTA
>CAVNYN010280945.1:0-55575 GCA_963692815.1 Nyctanthes arbor-tristis | reverse complement strand
GTCTGAATATCGATACACTGTTAGTTTTATAATTATAACTAATTTGGAATTAATACTGTCTTTTTCTCGTAATCTTCTGATTCCTGGCTCTATTCATTATACCACGACCAAAAAAAAAAAAAAAAGCAACCATCCAATTCATCTACTTTGATTTGAGTTCTTGTGAAGAGATATGGGAATTAGGGGCCAAGTGTCAACCTTCTACTTCATACGTAAAATTTATTATTTGTGTCTTGTATATGTATCTTGCACGAAATATTTTGAGAAACAAAACCCAAAAAACTAAGAAGTTATCATAAATATAATCTATATTTTTCTCCCAAAAACAAAAAAGTAGGTAAAAGTAAATATATATATATATATATATATCTGAATCATTCGCCATGATATATATGGTCAGGGAATATGATCAAATATAATTGTGGTGAGAAAGGGGAAAAAAAGCTGTATACTAAAATTTGTAGTATAACAGTATAATGACTAATAAGTTATTATTACTTGTCGTTGTCATTACAAATGGCTAAAAGAGACTAAAAATATCCGTATTTTGAAATAATAAACATAATTAACACCCAATGTTTTCCATTGTTTGATGATTTACCTAGGATGTTAATGTTGTTATTATTATATTAAAAAAATCAATTACTATTGTTTTTATCTTGATAATTAATTTTTTTCTTTATTATATTTATTATTTCTATAAATTGATTTTATGTTGAGAGAGTAAATGTTTTTTTCTTTGATTAATTTAGTCGAGATAGTAATAACTTAATTAAACTAAAAATTAAATATTTTGTTTTATTTCCTTTTTTTAATTCAAGACTGTAATAGATATATTTTTCTTATATTCTTGAAGTTTTCTCACAAAAACGGAAGAGAAACAAAGCCTGAAAAGGTTGCAAATGTGTAAACATAATTTTGTAAAAGTACACTATGTAAATTGCAAATGAACTTTAAGTTCTCAGTTTTTGGTGTGTACATTTAAGATCGTATGCTGTATTTGATGCAAAAATTTTCAGCACCTGGAGTCGTTATGAATGATGCCGCATGTCACCAGCCGTTGATCTGATATGAAGATGTGGTGACAATGCGCTGATGGTAGCTTTATGTCCGGTACCTGAAATTTCCTAATATTTGATGTGGTTTTTATTTTTAGTAATGAATATTTTAGTTCACCATATATATGTGTATATATATATATATTTCACCATTCCCTTGGAATGTCAATTTGATTAAGACAATTTCGAATGGTGATATCATGAAACATTCCAGATGTCAATACGTATTGCTTAAAAAAATGACCAATAAAAAACTGAAACATATGAGGTTGTGTACACCCTTGACTTAAAATGCAATTATTGTAGGCTAATAGAAAATTATTTTGTGAATATATATATGTATATATATTGGATATTTGTGTGCAAACAATTATCATTGCTCACATCAATGACTGGCCCCTACCACCTATAATAAGTAGTTTTAAATATGTTGTGAGCAAACTAATGAGAACTTTTCAATATGATGATAGGATATTTTAATTTTTTGTTCTTATCGGATTAAGTCATAACAGAACTTTCACTTCAGATACGAAATATCTTTCTTTGAAAGTCCTTTGAGTTGTGGCATGTACGTACACAATCTGTCTTTAGATTATATATCACGATCCCACTTTCGAATTGGAAGGACCTTAAAAAGATCGTAAGTCCCACAACACAACCATATTGTCAATGAAATCCGCATTTATAGAATTTCGATAAAGACTAAAGTAAACGATCGAATCATTCCTAGCTAAAATTTGATTGATGCAAATTATCGTAACAAAGATAACAAAGTGAGAGCAACATAACCCGTGAAAAAGAATCGAGAATGGGAATCATTCATTCACCACATAAGTGGAAATGATGTGCAAGTAGATGCATTATATCCAAGGTTGTTAAAATCGTGATTTAAATCGTGAAATCGTAAGATTTTACGATTCAAACTTACAAAATCGATCCGAATCGCATACAAAATCGCAACCTTCCAAAATGAGATACGAATCATACTGGAATCGGTTAGAATCGTGATTCCGACCGATTTTTGCTATTCTTTGGAAAACGTAGAATTTAGCAGTACATAAAGAGATTCCTCAAAAAGAGCATGAACAAGAAGATGAAATCTGAGGCTGTGAACCCCTTGAACAAGATTAGCGATCTTGCTTTTGAATTTTCGTTGCTAAGTCGGCATATATATAAATGCACACGCCTACAGATTCTTCAAAAAACCATGAACATCTATATGTAATCTTCAGCCATGAAGTAGCCAACAACAATGAGAGCGCTGGATTATGAATCTTCATGGCTGATTATGGTGCTTTTGAATTTCGCATGAGAGCCGGCGGCGACTGGAACTGCAATCTGCTAGGGTTTATTTGGATGTGTTTGTTGTATGGTTTTGAAAGGTCAACAAAAGCAAATATTGTGCGCCGTAGCCTATTGAATAGTAGGTTCAGCTGACTCTAATATAATAACTTTTATGATAATAATAATAATAATATAACATATAATAATAATTATTATTAGTTATTGTTAATTTGTTAGGTGTATTTTGACAAATTTTTTTGCGCATGATTTCATTAAACAGTTATAAACATTTTTAACTTATAATTGTACCATTTGAGATTGATATTAACCTTAATGTTGTTAAATATTTATTAGAATCTTATTTATAATTTTTAATATTTTAAAATTAATTTTTAGTAGAATCTTACGATTTACGATTCGATCCACCGATCCGATTCACAAAAACCTCTACCGATTCGATCTAAAAATACGATTTTAACCACCTTGATTATATCATTTAAAGTATTTATGCACGTGCATATTAACAATACATGACCCCACGGCCTGTACGTGTTTTAGCTATTATCTTTTTCACTCCGCCCACTTTTTTTGTATTGTTTCAACACGTCGAGTCCTTTATTTTGACGTTTGAATCTGCCGCCATTGATGATATATAAACACCAAATGCAAAAGAGATTCCAACACTAATAATTTGCATTATTATTGGGACATAATCAAGAAACTTTCGGCACTGTGTATTTCCCACTTTGATTTCTTCTAATTATCAAGTAATGGTTAAGCCAAAGCCACCTTCTTCCCCACCGTCTTTCGCCGGAGAGCCGCGGCTGACGGTGGTTGAGAAGTATAAGGGAGTGAGGAAGAGGAAGTGGGGGAAATATGTGTCTGAAATAAGACTTCCGAACTGCCGGGAACGGATATGGCTCGGGTCTTTTGAAACAGCGGAGAAGGCGGCGAAAGCATTTGACGCCGCCCAATTCTGCCTCCGGGGGCACAATGCCGCATTTAACTTCCCTCACGATCCGCCCAACATTAGTGGTGGCCAATCTCTCACCCCGGCCGAGATACAACTTGTTGCGGCTCAATATGGTAATAGTGATTGCAGTAATCAACCCGCTCTGATAGGTTTGAAGAAGCAGATAATGGACTCGGAGGGCAGATCGTCCCAGTCAAATTTAGAATATGGGGCGACCGCTGTATTGGATCCAATGGATTGGTCATTCCTGGACGTGCTAGATTCAAATGCTGTAGGAAGTGTTTTAGATTTTGACTTCTTTTCCGACTTTGACAGTTTTAGTGTACATGCGCAGTCGGTTCTTGCACATGAAGACAATGACTACATCGATCCAGACAACCTAAATCAGGAGGAACATTTTTCTCAGCAATGCTCCTTCCTTTGGAATTTCTAACTATGGAATCTCCTTTTTGTTTAGGGATTTTTCTTTCCGAAAAAAACCAAACCACTTAATGTGGCAAGTCCTATAATTATTACGATAGAATGTAAGTAAAAAAAAGTATGTCGTGTATTATACTTCATTTGCCCTAGTTATTCTTACAGCCTATCCAAATATGCATCTTGCTAATTGCCATACTTCATTTTGCTTTAACAAATTCATAATTAGATATTGTACCAAAAAATTGGAAAAACTATAGTTTGTAAATTTTTGGTTTATTGTGGACATTTTAGGGTAATTCCTTAACTCAAAAATCCGTATACCTAATGTATATAATTTTATCCTATATGAGAAATGATACAAAACGGAGGGATGTGTGAATCTTACCCCAAGATTAACCGTTGTAGTTTCAGTTTCGATTCCGGGTCAAAACTGAACTGACCTACTAATTGTCCACCCGTAACAATATGCATTAAGGAAAACTATTACAAGTACGATGGCTCTCGGGTCAGCCTTCAAGATGAACTTGATAGTACATGATGATCTCTAAGAATGCCTCATCCGTTAGTCGTCTTATTTAATATACATCCATCAGTATTTGCTTTCACCCTAATCCATGTCTATCGAGGTTTCTTCCACAAAACAAGACTGGTCGTAATTTTTATTTTTATTTTTTGGTTGAAAACTACTCACGACTAGTATTATTGAAATTGAACTTAAATATTTAATATTTAAAAAAAGTTTGATAAAAGAGATCAACGTAGCACGCACGAAGCTTCGTTGTGACCATATATGGTAGAGTCTCAACGCGATCCACATTCATATCTACAATAGGTTAGATGATTGGACAACTTAAACATGAGTGGAGAACTTGCAACTTTCAAAAATATTTGGTTATATTCAAAAGTAGCTTATGAATGAATTCCAAAAGTTACTTTAAACTTTTCAAAAGCTGATAGTATAATAGTTAAATGTGAAAACGTTATCTCATAACTTAAAATCAAGATTGATCTTTAGGGATGGCAACGAGGTATTGCAGATAGAACAATTTTTAATTCCCATTTTTGGATCAGCTATTCGCTTTGTGATCCAATAGGGAAAACGTTATTTACTTACAATTTGTTCTTACATCTTCGATAGCAAGAACTAAGTATATATTTTTTTTTTGTGCAAAGGGGGATTGGGGAGAGGGATTGTGGGGATTCGAACTCGGGTAATCCCGGTAAGAGGTTAGGCCCTTAACCACATGAGCTAACCCCTTGATCCCGAATTAAGTATTTTGTTGATTACCATGAATTAAGTATTTTTTTTTATTACAAAGGGGATGGAGGGGAGGAGATAGTGGGATTCAAACTCGGGACTACCCGATAAGGAGCTAAGTCCTTCACTACTGGACTAGCTCCTTGATCCCATGAATTAAGTATTTTGATTAAGTGTGATTTGTTGAATTATTTTGTCTAAGCATTCGGAATTAACTCCACATCTATTTCGGGTTTATTTACGCATGTGTTTTATTTATTGCATTTCTTCATCTTGTAAAATGTGTTGAAATTGATATATATCCCCTCAACTCTAAAATGTGTTGAAATCTATTATATTATTATTATTATTATTATTATTATTATTATTATTATTATTACTATTAATCGACATAAGTCTTAGTACCTTTTGTACTGCGATTTTCCCTTCTTTTTTATTTGGTAAATTTTGTGTTAACTGTTCCTTTTCTTTTTAATAAAAATTTTTATGAAAGAACTTAGAGAATATTTGAACTTGTAACTATTGGGTTTAACAACTAAACTTTAACCATTTTGTCAATTTTTTTTTGTTTGTTACTCTTTTTTACTAATAAATTAAAATACCAAATTTAAAATGTCAATTCTAAAACAAACTCTAATCCATCATAATTTGTTAATTCACATCTGTATTGGTGAGTTTAATGTTATTTAATTTTTTTAATGCATTTTACATTTTTTTTGAAGTTATTAGTTTTATTAGGATTATTTAAAATGAGGTGCGTAACATGTATTTTTTCTTTTATTGTATATATGTATGAAGGTTAATATGTGAGAGTATATGTTGTTTTTTTAAATGATTTTAAACTTTACGATTACTAAGTTCATTTAGCTTATTAATTCAATTAATGTGTACTTGTATTTTTATATTTTCTACATTAATGTAAATATTATAGATTTATATTTAACTATCTAATAATATATTTTAGTAAGTTTTTCTACCGGTACGACGCACGAGTAGTTTAACTAGTTGTTAAAAAATAAAAACAAAAAATAAAAAATAAACAAATAAATTATTATGACGGACAGAGAGAAAAGCTGTAATTCATGTAATGACAAATGTCAATGAGTCAATCACGAAAGCGAAATCTACTTTAATCTGGACCCTGCGCAGTAATTCCTACAGTGTCTTTTAATTAGGCTCGCGTGCATGTTCTGCCAGTTTTGGAAAACATTCAATCCTTGCATGAGCAAAAAAGAGATACTTAAAATTGATAAGACAATGATGGGAAATAATCAACTCATTGCTTGATAAAATTACAAGCTGAGATCAGTTGATCCTATCGACTTACCTGGACATATTTTTACTTGTCATTTGAATTTTTTTGCCTTATTTTAGGTCTATTTTTAGTGTAACAGACAAGGCTCTAAGTTCAAAGTCTGACCTCTAACTAATTAGGAGCAGCCTTAGTTGCTCTTGATTGAAGGTCAGGCTCTGAACTCATCGAATTTCTAGGGGGTTTGCGGTTTTTAATTTGGAAATTTTTCTAAATGTATAGATGATGATAATACATAACAAGCACCTCAATATTCTTTATCCAAGTTTAGACCAAAATTTTTATGCAAACCACACTATGGAAACTGCTATAGAGATCACATTTTAAAAATTGTTTGGTTCATGAAGCCACAAATTATAAGCCGGTTCTTATTTTTTTTATAGAATACTACTAAGTAGTACCAGTGGTGATGAGCACCAATTTAGGTGGCAACATATGTGACAGTAAATGATAAGTATAGAGTTAAGAAAAATTTTATTCGGACAAAAGAGATGACAAAGTATTTGATAAAATAGCTAGATATGTGCCCCATGTGATTAGTGTTGATTTAAAAGTGATTTGATGTGTTGAAAAATAAGATATTGCCTTAAGTTAGTTTTGTTTCACTTTTTGCACCTCTTTTTGTTCAAAATATAGCACAATTCCTAGAGTTAAACCCATGCAAATGTAACCTTGAGGCGATAAGGGAATTAAAATGAATAATCTTGAAATTAAAAGACGAGTCAGTGTTCACGCAAGAAACTGCAGAAGAGGCAAATGGAGGTCAAGCGTTGAAATTTGGGCGTGAAGATTTCAATTAGAAGACATGGAGGGCCAAATGGGCGATTTTGAAAAATTAGTGACAGGTGAAAAGGGGCATCAAAAGACGGGGACTGAAAGGTAATTTTTGGAAAGATTGCATGCTTGAGCGGACCAAGTTGTTATGTGCATCCGTACCGAAGTCCCAACTTGAGTTTAGTTCACTCCTCTACATTTTTTTTTCATATATTTTCTTGTGATGTGATACAAGACAAGATCATGGTTCATTAAATTCATTCCACAAGTCCGATTTTCTTCTGTTGGTCAAAATCAGCTTTTTTGGTAATTAACCGATTTGACTGAGTGTTTGGAGGGTTCAATACTTTTGAATTCACGTATAAACCTACTTATATTAACTTAACATTTAATGACATATAGATTGATGCTGATAATGTTGTCTATTACTACTCTTTCTTATAACTAAGTGGTCTTCACCATGAGGTTTCCATAGAAAAATTGAAGTTTGAATGACTACAAATTTTATAGGTAGACTCATCAGATATGTATATATGTATATGTATAGTGTATACATGAGATGCGACGCACCTACAAGCTTTGGATACATCTTGCAAATACTTTAATTACTGTATCATACAAACAGTAAATCATAACAACATTCTGTTGTCAACACTGACTGCATTACATGCCTGATAATGCACCCAAACAATTAACAAATATTAAGTGTAACCTCATATTTTCTAAACTTTTGAGCGGTCCATGGTTTGAATATTTTCTTCAAAATGGGTACGCGGTACGCCCAAGTCTAACTTATGAAAATGTCTTAGCGGTATTGGAAAATGTATAAGCCCCAAAGGACCACTTGGAAGAATTTAGTAGCCTCAAAAGAATTTGAAGGGGAAAAATCTCATAATCTTGAAAGCAACGAACTGGTCGACACATGAAAATAAATTAATTATAAGTTGTCTAAACTTCTAGGGAAAAAAGAAAGCGCATATCATGAAAATAAATTATTAAAAATTTTAAGCAGCAAATGTCTAGTGCTTTTACAGCGTGTGACATATATGTGACATAATATCAGTCATTGATATGATTAATTTGAAAAGAGTGTGAAAATATGTTGATATTATGTCATATCGCTGTTTGTTATCATTACAACACCAAATGTCTGTGATTGAACATTCTTATTTGTTACTTATTTTATTTATTTCTTTCTTTTTTTCCACTTTAGAAAACAAAACAATGCGTACATAGATAGAGTTATAGAATGGTAATGACACTTTTTTTTCTTTAAATATAATATATTCCGTACACATATACTCTTTATCAAAATGTTCAAAAACCTTACAATAACTTTTAAAAAGAAAAAGAAATCATAATAACTTCATACAATAACTTACACAAAAATTTTCATTATAATATATTGGTAAGTTTATAAAGGTTTTATAATTTGAACTTCAATACAAAACTTAATTTTAGTTTATCTATTTAACAATTTGAATCCACGACATCTTAATTATCATTGCAAAACCATTCCAAAAAAGATCTTTAAAAAAAAAAATCAAATAACAGAAAGACATTTGGTCAAGAGTCATATAATCTGATGGTATCTAAGTCTCCAAACTCTTTACCAGAGATTAATTTACCTCTACTACAAATCCACTTGTAATAATTAAAAAAAAAAGAAATTTGAAACTTCATGGGGACCATGCACCCAGTGCCCTCAAGTGGCTCTGCCACTGATGATTAATTAGAATGACAATTTTTCCAATGATAAAGAACATGTAGATTATATATGTGAGGAACTCTAGATCCGGGAGAACTACCCAAGAGTAGATGCTACATAAAATGATCACAAGGGTTAATTATTCCAAAAAATTTATTGTCACTGTGAACTTTACTTCATGATATTATATATATGTGTGTGTGTGTGTGTGTGAGGATGCATGCAGAAAATCAAATCCAGTCTATGTAGAAACTGTCTAAGCTTTCCAATACAACCAAAAAATACTTCAATCATATTTTTCTTCATATTTTTCGTTTCTCCAAACTTTGTGCCATGAACTTGAGTCGAGCTAAAATAGAGTTTGGGTCACTAAACTCTAGTAAGATTAATTTTTCAAGTACTTCTGCTCTCGATTGGCCTTTGTACTACTTACGAGAACAACTCCATGTTTATTATATGGTATACAATTCAAGATGTGTCTATAATATGCCTTTAAGTTAATAATTCACTTATATATATATATAAATGCACCAATTATAAGTAAAAAGAAGTCGTTATAAATAAATGTTTACTTCCAAATAATAAATTCACTATTTAGTTTTGCTTATAAAAGTTTAAAAAGTTATTAACAATTTGTCCTATATGAATGATGGAGATTTCTATCATTTCAAAAGCTTTGATTTCTGATGACTGGAAAAAGTGTTTACTTAGAATTAGTCAACGAAAATTTAGTTGGTTATTTGGATCTTCCTATGTTGCTAAGTTTCAATAAAGATATCAAAAATCGACCTTTGGTTTTCGTTATTGTCATTTGTCAATTCATAATACATTTTTCGGCTTCAATATCGAATTTTTTTGGGTTGAAAGCCTCCTTTTCAATAGTGGAAACTGGTGTGTACACACATTCTATTGTTCATTTATGGTTATTGCGATCACTTCTATTTTTGGTTCACAGAATAGTGGTACCTTACAAAAATTTTAGCCCCACAAAGGCACAAACCCTACTCGATATTAAAAAAGAACTAAGTCCCTTTTGACATTCTATTCCTAGTTTGAAATAGAAATTAAGAAAGTTTGCGAAAATGAGCAGTATGTAATACATGTAAATCTATGATATATGTATAGATGTGATTTGTTTGGCCAAATTCAAATCCCAAAGAGAATATGTTTGCTAATAGGGACTGAACAAATTAAATTCCACAAAAGTGAGATTGGGTAACTCAAATCTTGAAGTATAATAAATATATTCAAGTGATATATATAAATAGATAAAAGGATAACATATGTAGCTTAAACCGTCATTAAAAAAAAAATCACGGGTAATTGTGATATTCTTTTTAGTTAAGTTTGCAATCATCTAAGCTTGTTTCATTTTTGTTGTGATGAGATAGATGATTGGTAATAATTGATTGCTGTTGTTAAAGATTCATCAATGTTTTGGTATTGTTCTTAAAAAAATAAAAATAAATAAATAAATAAAATATCACGGGTAATGTCTAGAAGAAACATCTACATAAACTAATAAAAACCACATACTATGCTCATGATTTTTGCACGTGCAGATTAGCATTGTCCCTACCACATTGATCGTATAATATGTCACCGTCTTTATCTCTGTCAGTCTACCCAACTTAATTAATTGGACCTCCCTTTAGTTTGTTGACCTTAGAATAAGCAGCTTCTGCGGCCATGGATGGACTGTGGACATACATATATATAGGCCAAATGAAGCAAAGATTTTGTAGTAAATAGAAGTTATTTAGGGTTTATACCATATCAAACCAAGACTCATTCATATGATTGATTGGGACGAGATTCTTTTTCCTTCTTGCTATTAAGAAATGGTTAAGCCAGCGCCATCTTCGCCGCGGCCTTTAGTGGTTGTGCCGCAGCAGCCGGCGGTCGAGAATAGGAACGAAGAATTAATCAAGTATAAGGGGGTGAGGAAGAGGAAGTGGGGGAAATATGTATCCGAAATAAGGCTTCCGAACAGCCGGGAACGAATTTGGCTCGGGTCGTACGACACGGCTGAGAAGGCCGCGAGGGCGTTCGACGCGGCTCAGTTCTGCCTTCGGGGCAACAATGCTGTGTTCAACATCCCTAATGATCAGCCTAATATTATTAATGGCCAGTCTCTCACCCCAGCTGAAATACAAGTTGTTGCAGCCCAATATGCCAACAATATTACTAGCAATAATCAGCAAGCACCAACAGGTACGGAATACATTACTTCTTGTGGCTATAAATAAGTAACAACAAGACTTTATCTGCTTAAATTATCGAATACTGATGAAGAGTTTATTGTTGTTGTTATTATTATTGTTTCAACAGATACTCAAAGTGAAACAATAACAGAATCGGAGGGGAGGTCGTTTTTATCGAGTTCAGAAGGCATGTCGGGTGATACAATGGAGTCGATCGATTGGTCTTTTTGGGACGAGCTAGATTCATATGCTACAGGAAATAATTCAGATTTTAACTTCTTTTTCAGTCGGGAAAGTTTTGGTGAGGATATATACGACCAACCCAATTTTGCACGAGACGACAATGATAACTACTATGATGTCTGTGGCAATGAAGAGGGACAATTTTCTGAGCAGTCCTTCCTTTGGAACTTCTGACTATAGAAAAATCTAGTCAGTGATGATTTTACTATGTGCACACTAATATTATACTACTTCCGTGATTAATTACGTATATATAGTATTCCATTATTTGGTTTAATAAAAAAAATTGGTAGCTTTACTTAAAAACTCTTGAACCACCAGGAAATTATTACATTTAATTTGTTCGTTTTTCTATTATTTGATTTCAACTAACGGTCAGCACATGTGATCATCACCCTTATTTATGAATTGTCATATCCTTGATTCCATCACGTGAAGAAATTAAAAGAAGGACGATGATATAAGTCACTCACTATAAAATAGATGTTTGGCAACCATTTATAATATAGCTAGTTTATAAATGAATCTAAAATTCAAATTTTATATAGGTGTCGTCTCCTAATTATACCATGTGGAATTAATGATTAAAATGATGTGAAAACTTAAGCTTAACAGTGTATTCTCATGTGTCCAATAATAGGTCAGATGTCTAAATTACACTGGCTGGACAATAGTAGGTAGGACTACATCCTGCTCAACAAGAGTATTTTAGGTCATATAGTACTGTCATTGTTCATGTGTTACGACTTAAGAACATTCAATCAAAAGAAATCATCCAAAGAAATAGTTATCTTACGTAGGACGCATTGCAAAAAATGGTGATCCTGACGACTGAGAGTGCAAGCGTCACTTCTTATAGAGTCAAAGACCAAGTGAAAATATTGTTGAATGATCGAGCGTGAAATAAACTTGTATTATCAAGCGTGTTTTGCTCATTTACTTAACAATCGTTTAGTTTTGATTTTTTGGAAATTGATTGTGTTTTTTTGAAAAGTGTAGTGTGGTTAAAAAGTAATATGAGGAAATGTAGAAAAATGATTTTTTTTTTCTCTAAAAATGTTTGAGAGTGAATTTTGGAAATAATTATTTCCCAAAAGTCAATTCCACACACAAGGCCAGAGTAATGTTGTTTAAAAATTAAAATGGATATGATCGGCAAATTCATTGAGGGGAAGGGCAACATGGAATAATAAGAGAGATCATGTTATCATTTGGTATTGGGGAATTTTGTTTAAGAATGATGAAGAAAGTGAAAATATTTTTTTTAAATAATTTACTCTTTTTAGAACATTAATACAAAGAGATTTTAGAGGAGGAAAATCGAATTGTAACTTAAATGTATGGAAAACTCACTTAGATGTCATTAGATCACCTATATATTGACTAATTTATGTAAACTATTTGAATAGAAGATATTCGTAAAACATTCTCTACCATTTTACTTCTCCTTGCCCATGCCTCTTTGTCCTTTTACTCAACATGGCATCGTTGATGCTAACTTCCACATTCCTCTTAGGTTTTCGACCCATTTTTCTCCTCCTCAACCTCAAGATCACAAGACGACTCTGAATAAATTTTTGCTCGGTTTTTCCTTTTTCTCTTGTGTAATTTTATGCATGCATGTATTCTTTTGATATAAATAACTGACATACTTATTCTACCATCCTAAATTAGCAGTTTATATGAGTTTTTAATTTCATATAAGGTCCACAAACAGTTAATTTAAAATGGTTAACTAAGTATGTCACTTATCTCAAGCTCTCACCAGAGTTCTTACGAGATTAATTATTCCACCAGATGCCTATATGGTGTGAGATTATTTGGATCTTGCGTTATTATTCTAGCCTTAAAAATTCACGGTGGGAATTTTAGCGAGGTTAACTCTTGGGGAGAAATGGGTGCAAAATGGCAAGGGTTGCACACGAATTGAAGGAGGGGACCACTAAATAAATAAAGAATAGCTTTCAGATAAAAATTTAAAATAGTTAAGGAATACCTTGAAATAAAGGGAAATCTTGAAAAATGGTAAGAATTAATGAGTCATGTTCTAAGATGGTCGCTTTTGATAATTTTGTAAAAAAAATGACCACTTTCTTGCATTAAATTTTAATAAACATACTTTTCTTTACACAAAATTTATCATATTTACCTTATCAAATTCAAATGCAAAATCTCACACCAGAACCGGAGAAGAGATTTTGAGGCACTATATTTGACCACTCCTTAAAGAGAGCTCACTTGAAGAGATTTCAATGTCGTATCATGTGAGGTTGTTATAATCACGTCAAAGGTGTATTAATCTCATATAGAGAATGTTACACTGCGTCCAGGGTGAGGTAGGTTTCTTCTATTAAGCTCTACCACCACTACCACCTGTAGGCCTCCATATCGGCAGTGAGATTGAAATTTAGGTTTAGCAGGTGTTATTATTTGGATGGGCCTGCTTGTAATAATGGTAATAAATAAGGGTAAATAGTTTCAAAGGATAAAAATGTCAAAAAGGGTCCTCTTTGCAAAAACTTTGAAAAGTGACATTTTTGCGACACGACATTGTAATGTGGCCCTTTTACAATTTCTTTTCTGACATGATAAAATATTGAAAACATTACTACTTACTAAAAAAGTATCAGTGGTAAATTCATCCACAGGTCTCAAATCTTGGAACAGAAAAAATGATAATAACCTTGATCAGTCTTATGGAGAGATAAATTTAAGTGAGTTACATACGTCACTCACATTAGTCTTTTCATTCTTTTTCATTCTATCTCAAATTTAAATTTGATCAAATAAATCATTTCTACATATCTCATGCAATCACTATGTTGCTCAAATTTTCACTATTTAACTCTACATATTTTTTCTTATTTCAAAAAAATGTGAAAAAAATGAGAAGGCTAACGGGCACATCATTTACATGGTATATATGCCCTTTATTTTTGAGATGAAGTCCCCTAATCACGACGATATGAGCAAGGTGATGCATGGTAAACACACCTGTTTGTGGTACTCACATCCTTAATCTTTTACGTATAAAGATTGCCCAAAATTCCAAGATGCATTTTTATTAAGCAATATTGGCCTCACCAATTTCGGTACAGGCCATATATCCAACGTTTAAAGTTTAGTTTTTTTTTTTTTTGGTCATTTTGTGTTGTGTCGTCTTCCATGTGATACCAAAGATGTAATGTCTCTTGCGTTTTCCATTTTAAAAGTTGACTCTTTTTAGAAAGCAATATATTTAAGGAGTTTGTTGCAAATATCCTTAGAGAAAAATTTTCAAAAACTTTTCGGAGGTTTTGTAACAAAACTTCTCATCTCGTAAGGCGTGTATCGATGCACATCACATGAGATGTGATGTTTTGTTATAAAATTTTCCAGAGGTTTTTGAAAGAGACTATTCTTAGAAGTTAAACTGTTATGTCAAATGGTTATTATTAGGCAAACTCTTTTAGTTGATTATATTCACTATAGTTTGAACAATTTCGTGCCTTACGTTAAGGCAACAAATGTTCTCTTACCATTTAATGTCACCTACATATGGGGATAATTATCAGCGGTGATTGATGATAAATAAGACCAATCTTAGGTGGAGTTTTCTAAAACCGACTATTGACTTTCATGTATGAAATTAATTTCATTTTATAATAAAAAGCACAAAACTTTCGGTTCATAATAATGTGGCCTAATGAAAAATCAATATATACTCAACTATTGCCACATGTCTCCTCCTCATCCAGACCACATTATGAGGGTTTTCTTTTTTTTTTTTTTATTTATTTTATAAACATAATCATGAGGAAGAACCAACTATTGTTTTAACCCCATTTTTAAACTTGGGAATTCTACCATCAAATATTACTTTTCTATTTCAATCTAATATTTTAAATTAAAAAAGACTACAATAAAAACATATTTTGGTTAGAAAAAAATCAACAAGTGAAAATTTAGGTATAGCAGTGCGGTGAATTCATCCAATCTATCTAAAGCAATATGGGTTGGACTGAATTGATGTGTATGTCACGCGATACAGTTCAACTTTTCGATCCATTTATCGATCCATTTATTATGATTTTTCATTTTAATTTTTTTCTAATTTATTTATAAGTTTTATTACTTTTAATTAAGTATTCGTTTTGGGTGGATTAATGCAAACACTTCTGAATCAATCTTTGCTCCGTGGGATGGCGGATCAGAAAAATATGTCTCTATTCCAGCAAGTTCTCATCGACTTGGGGCAAATCGGACTTTTTTTGCCGTCATTACATATGATAAGATTTGATAATATTTCAAGCAGAAATATTAAAAATTTAAGATTTGTGTGTGTGGCTTATTTATTTTTATTTATTTGTTATATATTAATTTTTAACTTAATGAGAATTTGAGGTATTATTATCTTTTTAAGTAAAAATGGTAGACGGTGTAAAAAAAAAAAAAGAAAAGAAAAAAAAGGAAGGGATTTGAGGTTAAAATTATCAAAATTTTTCGAGGGGCAAAATTATCAAATTTGAAAAGTTATGATTAAATTGCGCTAATTAACTGTTTTAGAAAAGAACTGTAATCTTGGAAGTAGAGATGTCAATTTACCTCGACCCGACCGCTAACCCGTGGTGCCCCGAACCGAACAGGGCAAACAAATACCGCCCCGCGGGTTGGCGGGGTTGGGCAGATCAGGGTTGCCCCGATCCATTTAGTGTGTTTTTAAAAAAAAAAGTAAAAAAGCAATTATATAATCTCATATTTTATTAAAAATTTTTTTTGATGGTGGTTATTATTTTCAATTAGCTTAGAAATCCCAAAATTCACCAACCAATACAAAAAAAAAAAAAAAAAAATTTAAAGGGGCAGCAAACTGCCCCGAACCGCCACGCGATCCGAAATAGTCGGGGCGGCGGAAAATGTTATTAGCCCCGCCCCGAATCCGCCTCATTGCTATCACTACTTGGAAGTGCTGCAAACTAATGGTTGAGGGCATGACTGTCGTGTTTAGTGAAGGTTGAGTTGCTGAGGAATTTGCTCAAAATTTCGAACTGCGCTGCTAATTGCAAAAAACTCCGCTCTCCAACATGGCATCGCCCATGGCCGAGAGAGAGAGAGAGAGAGAGAGTTAGAGGAGATAGTGAGGGTTCATAAGTCACATCAAGACACCATTTTTCTGAAACGCAACGAAGCAAAAGAGAAAAGAAAAGACAAGCATCAAACGCTATTTCACTATCGACTTGCACATTTCACTAGAAAGTTTCTGTAAATATTCTCCTGCTGTCCTACCGTCATTCCAAAAAGAAGAAAAAAGCCCACTTTTGTTTATATATCTTTTGAATTTCAGTGGGGAAAAAGCGAATAATTGAAATTCAGACGATTCTTGAACAAATTGTTGATTTGGGATTCTACTAGTAATTCATTGATCTACTTTTCTTTTCCTTAAAAAGACGGAAAAATGATCTCTTTTTATGCTAGTTTAATGGTTTTAGTTCTAGTAATAGTATATTCCTCATGTTAATCCAAAGTTCGTCTTTTGTTTTCACTTTTATTAGTTCCTTTGAACTTTGCAGTAAAACCCGGGTTGCCTTCTTCTCTCAAAAGCATACTAATTTGACTGGTTATTATTCTATTATTCAAATTCTCTTTTGAAGTTCTATTCCACTGGTAGTTGAGAATGGGTGGAATCGTGGAGGTGATTGACGGGAAGGGATGTTCAAGCTGGTTTCTTGAATTCTCTTCTTCATTCCGAGGGCTTCAATCCAATTCCTCTGAGCCTTCTTCCCCTGCTTCCTCTGCCTCTACACTTCCTGAATCTCCGGTGAAAGCAGTTAATTCCAATGGCCCGTTTTCTGGCCTTGTTGTTTGCGTTACAGGGCTTTCCAAAGGTATCTCTTTCTCAATTTCCCCCATATATCTAACTTGATGCTTTTAAGGTTTTCAAGAAAGAAACTTCATTATACGCTTACATTGACATTGATTTGAATGGAGTTTTAATCCTGCAATACTTTTTTTTGGTCGATAATTTGGACATGTTGATATCATATGACTATTCAATTGATTTGACTTCTGAGTTACCCTTCTATTGAAATTGATTTGATTTCTGAGTTGCCCTTCTATTGATGTTTTTTATGTTCAAATCTTGGGAGCTCCAATTGTAGAGAGAAAAAAAAAAAAAAATTGGATTTGGGGTGCTTGTCTGGTTATTATTAGTTTTGTAAAAGCATAATGCTAGGGTGTAAGATTTCAGAGAGGAACTCCAAAGTTTCGTTTATCCAAAAGTTTGGGATGTGTTTAGGTTTGACTTTTCATCCACTGGGTTGAAGCACCTCTTCATCCAATGCTTCAGATACCATGCAGGTGGTCATGTTAAGTATAAGAGACAGGAATTCTTCATAAAATATCAACATGGAGAGTAGGGCAATGAAAATTAGTGAAAAACATTAGGTGATGCAGTAAGCAATGATTCGACTGCAGTTCCATGTAACAAAGTTTTTCTCTTGCTGTAAATATTTTTACTGCTTCTATTAACTAATAAAAACAGAAGTCTAATATGCTTCAACGTCTTTGCTGCTTCCCTGACTATATTGTGATCATAAAAGGTAGTCAGTGCAAGATACCTATATGTCTTAGTTTAGTGGGCAATTTAGTGCCATCGTTCTCAACCTCTGACTCGTTTTGCAATCTTGAAACCCAAATTCCCCCTCCCTAATAAATTTAAAAAAATAAAAAATAAAAAACCTTCCCTTTTGGTGTCTGAATATCAACTGTATTTCGATTAGCAGAAATCATCCTCAAGGACAGGGACTGTAGCTTTACTCAGCCAAATTAGGGTAATTTTGTTGATATATTTACCTGCAGTGTTTATTGAACATTTTTCATTCATGAATTAGGGTAATTTTGTTGATATCTTTACCTGCGGTGTTTATTGAACATTTTTCATTCATGATGTGGTCTGCAGAAGCTAGGAAACATGTGAAGGAAGCAACAGAGAGATTAGGAGGCCAATACAGTCCTCATCTGCATCCTCATTGCACCCATTTAGTGGTTCAGATATCCTTTTACCTTTTGCAAATTTTATTTGCTTAATTGGGATTGGAAATTGGAATGTTCTGATGCATTGGTTTTTGTTTCTTTGTTTTAACTAAATAGTGATTTTATTGGTTTAGTAAATGGCACGAGTAAGATTTAGTACATATGATAGACTTATGAGAGATGTAATCATTTTCAATTTGTTTATCTAATGACATTTCAGTGTCATAGACAACACTGCGGGAGGAAGAAAAGTTTGTCTTTGTGAGAGATAATTGCATGAATGTGGTCTCCGTCTTATGTTCCTAATATGTTAGTTAGATGATTACGGTACAGTCAGGTCCCAGGGTAAAATTGTTTGCTACCCTCAAAACGCTTGTGTTATTACTTAATGCCTTACACAGTATTCATGGAAACAAATTTAAGCATGCTTTGAAACATGGACCAACAAATGGTCTGTTTTTGGTCACAATTAGCTGGTTTGTGGATAGCGTCAGAAGGAATGGTAATTTTTTTATATCTCAATCTTTCTTTTTGCTGATGTCTTAAGAAATGTGAAATTAAACTTCCAAAAGTACTTCTGAGATATATAAAATCTGAAAAGCGAAGTTACAGATTGAGTAACACTCGTTTCTTGCTCATTTCAGTACGGTTGAATGAATCCCTTTATAGAATTACTGTTGGAAAAATGGGTGATTGGGACCGGTTTGTTCAGAATGGTTGTGTTGAGAAATCTTGCCTTCCCATTGGGTCACTTGAGCATGCTAAGAAGCCTGAAATGAAGGAAGGAAGGCAATCATCCTTTTCAGAAAGAGACGCTAAAAGGATAGTTGCTTCGCCATTGTCTGGACACTCCTGTTATATTGACACAGACATATCTACCGAACTATACAGTAAGGTAGACTCGAAAGTTTTCCTTATGTTACTGCAGAAATAGGAATTATTTACTCATAGATACAAAATGATACTGGTATAAACATTTTTGGGGGCAGGGGATAAAAAATCAACTTGAAAAGAAATTTTGACTTTAAGCTTAGTTGAACTTGATATGACCTTGCCGTAATAGTTTAAATCCTAACTTTGTGCTTCTTTCCTTGAAGCCTTAATATTATTTTTGTAAAGTCTATATGCCTATTATGAATCTGCACCCCTTGGGATCGATAAACCTTTTGGATCTTATTAATGAAAGAGATATAATGTTGCACTATAGTTAGCTCAGCACCAATCAAGAAGCCTGAAAGCATTCCAATAATTCTTGTTATTCGTTCATTCCAACCCTCATCCCACTTTTCTAGATTCATCAAATCAATTCCAGTGTTCGAATGATCCATGCAAGTTTTACATTCTTATATGTTATAAAGCTGGTATTTTTTTCCTTTTTTGAACATTACGAGGGGAGTCTAGGGAGGGGGATTGAAAAACAAAGAAAATTTTTTAAATTTAAAGAGTGAAATTTTTTACGTCGCTCTTTATAATTGTATGTATATCAGTATTGAGTTTCACAATTGATCTTGAAAGTGGGAAAAAGTAAATAAATGAATTAATATTGTTAAGAAGTGTGAATGAATGCATTAAATGTAGTTGATACAAAATCAAGAGTGAGTTTATCTTTCCAAATTTGGAGAACCAAACCAACTCTCTAAATTTAAAAGCTACTCCCTCTGTCCCACTAAGATAGGCAACCACAAATTTTCACACAGATTAAGAAAACATATTAAATGTAGTTGGAATTGTAAACTTTTTGTATGCTCTTCCTATTTTATCCTTGCAATAAATGGCATAAAAGTAGCATGAAAATGGTTAACTATTATTGGGAGATGCAATGCCTACTTTAATGTTTAATATTCTAACTATCTTTAAAAAGGGTATTTTAGTCAACTAAGAAATAAATTATACTCTTAACTGGGAAATTGGAATATAATTTGGAACAAACGAAAATGGAAAACAAGTCTATCTTAGTGGGACGGAGGGAGTGTATTGAAGAGCTTGTTGGAGTCAATTTTTAAGCAATGTCTTTAAAGTAAAGAGCATCTTCCAAGTGAAGAGTCTCTTGAAGATGCTCTTATAGGGTGCTTTGAATTATTGATACTGTTCGACGTGGGTACTCTTTCTTAGGTTGTTGAGGCCATCCCTACAGAAGGTGCTAGTTTGGTGGATCACTGGTTTGTTGGCTGCAGTGCTAGCTATGTAGTGTGCGAAAGATCTTCGATCTCATAAATATTTGGGGCACCCAAGTAACATTGTGACAGTAAGTTTGTTCCCGTGCAGTGTTTCGATTTATGAATTACTGCCAAACATATCAGAGATTTCATAGAGTGGACGAAATTCCTTTGGTGTCATGTGGATGCATTGCTAAGAAAATACTAATCTAATCTAATCTAATTTTTTTTAATTATAACTATCTATCTAGGGCTGTTAATCCTCCATACCAAACATGCTATTAGAGCATTTCCAATAGCCTCTCTTTATTTTTTAAGATCTACTAAACGGAGAGCAATCCAAAAACAGCCCAGAAGACTTTTCAGGCAATCCAAAAAACTCTCCACTTCAACTCCTTGTTTTACTTTCTAAATAAAATTATTATTTTGTTCATTTTTAATTAATATTAATATTTCTAGAATATTAATGGCCAATGGAATCAAATACAGTTTGTATCATCCAAACTGTACTAGATTGAAAATTGTTATCATTAAATTATAGAGAATGAGTTTGGCTCTCAAAATTTGGAGAGCTAAACCCACTCTCTGAATTAAGATTTTAATTTAAAGAGGCTGTTGGAGAAGATTTTTAGGATTTGGCTCTTTAAATTAGAAAGCATAGTTAAGTTTAAAGAGCATGCTGAAGACCCCGTTAGGTCTAGTTTTCTAACATGGTCTTTTTGATATAGTATATGAGTTGTGTTTTAGATGCATTTTTTCTTCATACTGTCTCAACATATTTGCTGTAACACAGCCACTATGGGTTCTGGAGACTGCAAAAGAAAAGCATCCATCAAGGGTTGTTCATTTATCTGCTGATTTGGCTAGGAATATTGGAACAATACTTAATACCACCCAAAATAGGATTTCTTCTGAGGTTTGTAGTTCGTCACCCCACCCCCCCTTTCTCTTGTAATTGTTTTTTATTTGATGTTATTTATATTTTTGAGAGGGAAGGGTATTGTTTATCGGGAAAGCCCTCTAGTCTCCTACCAGAAAAACTTCTTTTCCTTGAGACTTAGTTGCAATTGGAAAGCTTAATTTTGTATTCACTTGCAAATTTCAACTGAGTTGAACCTACGACAGTTGCAGGTGGAACAATTACTATTTCGACCTGGTCTATAGATTTTCCATCATTAATTTCTCTTCACTTCCCTTTTATTGTTCTTCTCTCTTATCTTCTGCTCTGTACATTATCATTCTGATGAATTCACCACCCCACCCCCCCCCCCCCCCCAAAAAAAAAAAAAAAAAAAAAAAAAACCCAAAAAGGGGGGGGGGGGGGGGGGTCTTTATTCAAATTTTTACTGTTATGGATAATACTTTATAGATAATTCGGCAGCGCCTCTTCAGGATGTTTGTCAATTTACTCTCAAATCGATTTAGATTTTCTATCAAGAATCTATTCTAGCAAAAGGAGTTTCACTAGATTGATTTTGCTATGATTCATGTTAAAAATTCATTCAGATAATCTTCTGTTGATTCGATGAATACACCAGTGAGTCATCATTTATTAAAAAAACTACTAAAGTATGCCTTTTAACCGAACAGAAGTTTCCAAGTCAACATGTGTGTCAAAATAATTGTCAGATGGAGGTCTTGTAGTTGTTGAATGATAGAAGTTAAGTCAGACAATAAGCCCTGAAGTGGCTGACAAACCTAGTACTCAGAATCTTTTGGACAATGAACGTTTGCTGTTGCTTTACTATGTCACTTGGTTTTTTTTCTTTCCCAGATAGGAGTGATTTTGCGACCCATACAAAATATAAAGCAGTGTTAAAATAAATGATATGGTTCTATTACCGCATAACTACTATGTCATCATTCAAGGCTTAACTTTGTATTATCCTTAGGAAGTTAATGGCGTAACTGATCCTAGAGGTGCACCTGGTTCTGTAGTTAAAGGAAGCCAGGAAAAGAGACAAAATATTGCAGACTTGACAAAAGAAGGGATCAGAAAGAGAAGGGGTAACCGGATGCTGGTATAGTTTTAGTTTCTTGAAACGATAGTGCTGATGAATGAAAATGCTTTTGAAGTATTAAACTGTTGTAGCTTAATATACTTGTGATGCAGACACGTCAAACTCCAATACGTCCAATAACACCAGGAAGCCTTTTGGATTCTATCAGCTGGTCAATATCTGAGCCAACTTCAACTGCTTCTATTTATACAGACTCTTTAAGAGTTGAGAATGTTGATGAAGATCAGATGGCTGTGTTCTTTGATGCAAATGGGGATGGTAAAGACTCAGATGCTTCATTTGTTAACTTATCTCAGCCACTTAAAGAAAGGTCATTGATCTCTATGTACTACTTTAAGCAGGAAAATGTTTTCTTTATAGTCTTCACCTCATCAATATGCTGCTGCCTCCTCTTAATAACCATGAGCTAACATTTGTAATGATCGGTCGACATTCTATGTTATTATCCTGACTGCATACTTGTCCCCTGGGGATACTATGCCGGAACCACTGGAGAATTGGAACCTCATATTCCAACCATTTTTTTTTTTACACTTACGAAATGCCCTTTTTTTTTGTCTAACCCGCCTCCATATACGTGGCTTCAATTGCAGTGAGAAGTCCGAGTTAATATTCAAAAGTCCCTTCCTCACTGTGCTGTTTCCAGTTGATCGTTTCTCAGAGTTGGGCCCCAATTCAAGGACCTTTTTTAGTAACAAAGGCTTTACGTGTCTGCAGGTGTTGGATCATATCTATACATTTTACCAGGTATGATTCCCTGTCTACTTACTATAATTGTGTAGGCCATTGAGCAAAAGTGGTGATCGTGGTTCATCTTCAAGCAAAAATGTTTCATATTTGTGAAATTTGGTAAATACTAACTTTAAGTTTAGTTGGCAGCTTCTGATATATTAGTGTTAAGAACTGCAAATAATTGAAACAGGGAAATGCTAAAACAAGATTTCTGTCTTACCTAATACAGGGGAGAGTGAAAGATTAGCACATCAACACGGTAGATTACGGAAATATAACAAAGATAGTCTTTTAATGTGTTATCAGATCTCCTATCGAACTGAACAAGAACTGATTTGAATGGTCATAAGTGACTTTGGTATTCTTTTGAGTTGAGCCTCACTTTCAATTAACTCTTTTTCTTATTTTTTTCCCTCATAGGAGAATATGTCGGCCGAGGAAATAGAAGTGGCTATTCACACGGATTCGAGGCATGCTGACCGCCTTCGAGCAGCATACTCTAGCAAACAAAATGTGGTATTCAAGCGGATTGATTTTCTTGGAAGTCGTAAAAGTTTTGAGATGTTGAAGCGTGTTCCGGGTGATAACAGTAGTAATGTCTACGAGTTGTTGATCAGAGCATGAGATTCTTCTCCGGATGATGTACCATTTTTACACTAATGTCAACCAATTGTAAAAGTAGGGGCAAATTGTTTTCTTTGTCTGTTCATATCATGACTTTGGCAGCATGTTCATAAGATTTTGAACATATGCATTCTTGGGTAAATGAACTTCACATTACTTGTTACAAAGTACAACTTATCTCACTAAAATAATGTACAACTCATAGGGTATATATTTTCACTTGAAAAAGGGTAGTTATACTAAGTCAAAAAAAAAAAAAGAAAAAAAAGAGTAGTTATATTGATACTACAACTTCTACTAAACACACTATAAATTAATTGCAATGAAAGTCTTTAGTGTTTCAAAATTATAATATTTTTGTCTTGATCACATTTTCCATTTTCAATTTTAAATGATTAGCAAATTTTATATATTCAACCATAGATTCTTCCCAAAAAAAAAAAAAAGAAATAAAACGTTAAGATTGTGTAAAAGTTTATTTTCTCATCATATTTCATAGAAGTAAAATAAAAATTTGACAAATTATTTAAACATAGCTTAATAATTTTTGAAAAAGAATCACCGGTACCAATGTGCAATACGTGGTGTAGCTAAAAGATCATTTAGCTATCTAATCACATGTGTCTATATGGTTGGAGGATGTTATATCGCATGATGTAACATATAATATGAGTAATGATATTTAATTTAAATTTTAAATTTCGGAAAAAAGACTGCCGATTCAATTATATTATTGTGTAAATATTAAAAAAATGTCCAGTACCAATTTTTCTTAAATTATGGCGGTAGATATTGTGGTCTTACTGGAAAAAATGCCAAAAAGTCTTGGTTTAATTAGAGCTGTCCCTTCAGGTAATAGTGGACTTACATAGCACTGGCTCGTTATCCTTCCACTGCAAAGAGCGGGAGGTTGTCGCTGCTCTGTGAAACCAGCCTGACGCAATACCCTCCTCTCTAAGGGCCATGAGACTCCAGCCTCCGCTTGAGCCCCATAACCCAACTTATTGCTTGGAATGGGCGAGCCGGAGAGACGCATTTCCAAGGCCTACCATTAGGATCAGCCCAATATTCCAACACCTCAATGCCCCCACTCGGGTTACAAGCCCATGCTACTGAGCTCAGCGAGAATTGACGTTGAATTAGAATCATATAAACTCGTTGTTTGAAGGCTCTTATGGCGATGTGGGAAACGTGGTTGGCTTAGGGCCCTTTTGGCCAGTTAAATAAAATGGAGACAGTTCTCCTTACATACATTTATTTGTTTGTGGATTTTCTTCTGTGCTTATATATAAGTAAAATCACTATTTGTTTATTGAATGGTATGTTTCCAGAGTTAAAAATAGTTTGATGTTATATAAGCGGAGAACTATTTTATGGACTGTGAAAATTTAATTTGTATCTCAAAAATTAAAGTTCGGTGTAATAGATGATGATATATACAATTTTGTTACAAAGGACTTACAGGCACATATTGGTTTACAGTGACCATAAGATCTCATAGTCTCAGAATGAGTTGAATACGTGATGCGGAGTCTAGTCGCACCGGCTAGTATATTTTCTTGTTCTTTTCTATTAGAATCCACAATCGTAGTGCTCCATAAAGATTTTGACCTGGATGATCTCCAGCACCACGTGGACTAATTATATGTCTCTATTATTACTGATCTCACACTTTCTCCCTTTATTACTGGTGAGTCCAATGTCAAGCTCTTTATGAAGTCCAGCAGTAAGCTCTAGATTATTGCTTCTTGTTTTTACAGGATTACGAAGTCTCGAAAAGATCGGATTAAATACTTTCACATAAAGAGGGAGTTGTGTCCCAATTTTTTACTAACTTGCCTGCTATATATTCCCAATGTCAACTTGCAAAAAAGTTTTGAGAGCATGAACTATAAAGTGATATGTATTAAAAGCAATAATCTTTTTTCTCTTCTTTTTATTTTGCACTGAGGAATATTGGACAAAAATCTTTAATACTTTTGCTATCATTGACTAACACAGTGGTTATTATATATTAACTTAATGCACAAAATTCAATTGACTGATTTGATGGCTTCAGGGCCATCTAAACATATGACTAAAGGTGTTCAATCAAGTTCTTCAATGAGAAAGAGAAAGATGAAAGAATATCTCTCTTTTGCTTTTTTCCCCATGAAATTGAGAGATATGAGTAATTAATTATCTTCGAGCTAGCTATAATGTGACAATGATGAACATGAAGTGATTTAAGATGGCTACATGTTCGTCGACCTATGACGTGTCTCAAAGAGTTAAAAGAGTGATGTCATCTTGAAAGGTGAACACCTGCCGACTCACCAAGTTCGCTATCACGATTAACTTGAAGATAACTAAGTGGCGATGCATGTATTAATTTCTTCGTGGAGGTGATAAATCTCTTGTAATTTTATATGAAAGAAAAAAAATTAAATAAACAGATGAGATACACAGTTCAACATATATAGATAGTATGGAGATAGGAATCGCATGGAATATATCATTTAGTGCCTTCAATCATTCATAAATAAAGGATCAAAAATAAATTAATATGTTATTGATCAAAAACACATAGTTCTTGTAATATATTTTTGAACCCAAATGAAGTATAAGAGTCATGTAATTTTGACTTGTATCAACAAATTCCAAGAGGGAAAAGCAAAGGCTGCTCAAAGGAAGACAAGAATCTCCTTTAAAAGCTGAATACTGGAGCTTAATAGGGGACACTAATGAATGTGTGGTTTCTTTTTGACCGCTAATTTATCTACTTAAGCATGCCCATTAATAGGTCAATGAAAGGGAACTTAAAAGATTTTATCTCAAAAAGCTTGGAATCCAATGTCTAATAAAACTATTTTGTTAATAAGTTCTTGAATTTAGATCTTCCTAGCTCACTGAATTTCAGTCCTTATAAGCAAGCATAGATATATATATATATATATATAGTCTTGACGGATCGGGTTTCATTCGGCCAAAGTTATGTATTTTCAAGTACATGTTCCTAAATAATTAAATAGCTGATTACGAATTACAAAGTACTATATGTTGTAGCTCTCATGTACTCTTGTGCAATCTGTTAATTTATTTGATTTGATTCACAAATTAGCGAACCATACAACATAAAGTAACTAGGAAAGTATGTCGGGCAAGAAAATGCCCCAACCATCTCTACATGAGTAGCGACAATCAACTCCATTATCCTAATTCGAGACAAACACAGTATACAATTCAGTTGTTGATTAAGAACACCTCCAACGCAACAAGGGGCAGAGCCAGCCATCGATGTTGGAGTGTGCTGAAAATGTAGATTAATACTAATTTGTATATTAAATTTTTTTTACAATTATTTATATGGTCAAAAAATGTATTTTTGTCAAAATGATGTGTGCCGAGGCAAAGGGTGGCCACCCCTGCCTACGCCCCCAAACAACACTACTCAAAATTTGGTGTTACCTCACTAAGAAAATGTGATGATTGCACTTGTGGAAGTAGATATTTATATGATGGAGATATCTACTTATCTACAATGTCAAGCTATATTTTATTAATTAATTTTATTAGTCTGGGTAATATGATTAATTAGCTATATATCTTTACCATTTGCACTCACTTTTTCTCTCTTTATTTATTTGTCACATCATATCAACTTCACAATCACATTATTGCATCGAAAATACTCTTTTAATATTGCTTGCACATTGCAAAGTGAAGTTAGGGGCTCCATGATATGCTAGTTTTACAAATAATTTGAGCTCTTGTTAATTCGAAATTACACAAATCTCATCTCATATGGCCTATAAGATAACTCATTTTGCAGAATACAAATCAAGATATGATATTTTGTATGGAAAATCGGCTGCACTTTACTAGCTAAATGAAGAAATTTAGGTTTTTGATTAAATTAAGGATCATCAAAGTTATATATGGTCTAGTCATGAATGTTCATTTCCTTCTATTTACTTAGTGGATATTTTCACTTACCTTCTTAATTACTGAATCGTGTGTATACATATATATTCCGCTCATTTTAATGTGCCTCACCCTAGGGGCCGCATATGCATTAATCATGCGTGAGAGAAGGTTTGATACTACTACAAAATAGTACTTTAAGCATAGGTCACTATGATAAACACACGTCCCTTTTGAAGGCGATATGCTATTCTTTGAACGATTATTACTAAAAGCTACCACGTCATTTTACAGGTCACTTTTTTGACAAACCGACGTACAATGCTATATTATTTTTCGCAAACATGTAGTAGTGTGAGTTTATGTTTCATACATGTATGATACTGATCAAAATTTATCCATTATATTCCCTCAAACCCTTTTTCCTCTAATCATAATATGAATTAATGTTTAATGTCATTAATCTTACACTACATTATGTGGTGATGATCATCGAAAGCAACAAATAGCATCATTGAATTAGAACTATAAGGACACGGTTAGGAATATATTTTAGCATATGTATATGTATATATATATATATGTGTGTGTATATATATCTTGACAATAATCAAGGAAAATAAATAATAAGACAAATGAAAAAGTCAATTATATATCTAACTATAGTACTTAAGTCCAAAAGGTGACAGATGAGCTCTGAATTCATCAAAAAACTCATGAGATATGACATAAAAAAAAAAACTAAAAAAGAAAAAATGAACATGAAAACTCGGTGACGAGGGGGGGGGGCAAGTCCAAAGAAAATATATTAAAAAGGGAAAAATAAACAACTTCCAATGGCTTTAATATCATTTTGAAGCTCCTCCTTGATTCTCTCAACTACAATCCCTTGGTGCACCACACCGGAAGCACTCCATCCTGCTAGCAAAGTTGTGCGAGTTGCATCCCGACCTTTTTAATCAAGTATTGTTAAAATATTATAGGTGTTATTTTCATAAATAGATGACAACGATACTCAGAAGCATTATAGTTCAATATATATATATATATACACGTCAAAAATTAGTGAATATTACCTAGTGCAAATCCAATCACCAGACTTCCACCCAGAGCGTCCGCCGCCACCACTGCCACCAGCACCACCAAATATTCCGAACCCTCTAGTGTGTGACGACTCAGCCTCAAATACACCACCGGAGGATTCATGATCCTTAATAGCACCACATTTGAAGCAGGTTGAGCGGCTAGCAAAGTTATGTGCTCCACAGCTTCCCACTGAGCAGTGCCAGTCACCGGGCCTTACGTCAGGGCCGGTAAACCCAAAGGAAGAACCACTGCTTCTGCTGCCGAAACTGCCACCATAATCGCCCGGCCTTGGTTCACTACATCTCTGGCAAGAGTCCCTTCTCTGGAAATTAAGGTGATGGCATGATCTGCAGTTCCAATCTCCAGGCCTGCTCATTCTTCCTGGTTACAAGGATATATGCTTTATAAGGCAAATTAGCCCGAATCGGAATTCCAAGAGTATAATTTAATCAAATAAATTTGATCAAGAATATTTCTAGTACTACATTCTAAAGAATGTAATGTAAAATGTACGTACACTAGTTGGTGTAGTTTTTTTCTTTCTACCAAAATTGAGAAGGGTTTGTGACCAAGACTGGTTATTTAATTTCCCTTGAACCTAGGAAAAAGCAGTTCTCTCAAGTTTCTTGATGTACCATAACAAATGACTATTTATCCATCACCAGTATCTAGGAGGCACTCTAGGAAAATCAAAAGTATTAGAAAGTAGAAACGTATAAGTGAATCCTACATCTCATTTACGTGATGTTCATTGAACCACTTGAAGTGAAGGTTTAAACCGTTGGAGATCCAAGATGAGGTTCATCTTCATGAATGGCATGAAACACATACTAATAGTTGATGGTAGTACGAGAAAAATAATTAATATTTCTTTGCATGGCTAAGAATTATGAGTGTAGAGAACAAAAATGGGTGAATTATAATTAACTAACCTTAAAGGCCACAAAGAAGTGAGCAACTTGAAACTGATGAAGCTGTTGAAGAGTAAGAGGAATGTTTCAGAGGAAAACCTGTGAATTTTGGTAAAGACTGACATGGTTTATATACAAGGTTAAAGGCGTGGATTATCGAGAAGATCGAGGCAGTTATTGTAATGTGGGAAGAATATATAAGGAAATTCTATTTCATATTTTGAACAAAGGAATCACATCACATAAAACTAATATACAAAGAGAGAGAGAAGAGAGAGAAATATAAATAAAAATGGATTACAATATTTGAGAGATTTGATAAAAGCAACTGCTTTTAAGGATTCATGAAGACAGCTCGACAAATTCTAGTAGACATTCCAGCAGTGCCCACCTTAATTTTATGCCATTTATGTTTTCTTTTTGACACTTCAAATCTTTAGACGGGTTAAGAGTTTGAACACGTGTGACTTTTCTCGTGTACGTATCAACCATTTGGTTTCATCAATTTTTTTTGGAAAATATATGTGCCGAACACGTAAATTTATATCCCTTTCAGTTCGACCCTTTAAAACAAGTACAAGCCATTATGAGACACGAACGTAGAATTATATATAGTGACTATATATGCATTATGTCGTTGAAACACGAACAATGAATCAGGCCTAATCTTATGTGTCTAAAAGTGTTCTGATTAAGTGATTATAAAAGTTCAAGGTATGATGATAAGAACTCAATTTCAATAACTTATTATTTTGATGACTTTCATGTTTGGATAAAAATCCTTTTCAGCATCATCCCATTCCAACGACTCATAGAAATATCCAGGACAATGCTACAATCTGTATGACGTACAACGTGTTGAGCCACTTGGGCATGAGATATCCCGCATTGGATGTTCGTATAGCAATATCCCCCTTTATAAGCTCCATAGCAAGAAATAATATATTCTGTTAAAGAGAGTCCTCGCGTAAGTTGCATGTTTTTAATGGGTAATACTATCATTTGTCCTTGAGGGTCCGACATTAATCCTTTCATCCCTACTACTTGATGTATTTAAGATGCATTTCCTCTAGCTTCCAAAAAAGACATATGAACTACATTAAAGGGGTTCAGTCACCAGTGTATCATAATTCAATAGATTGGCGTAATTTTTCTACCTATCGTATCTATAGTAAAAACTGATATGAGTAATATATATATGTATATATATATATATAATGTTTGGAGTAGCGTAGTAGGGTAGAAGCCCAACATTGCCATGTAGGCAAAAGCAAACACAATTTGGACGACATAAGCGCGGACTGCTTCATGTTGACTCAATATATGATGAGAAGGTATTGGATAAGCAAGAACAAAGCTAAATTATTCATCACATATTGAATATTCCGTGCATTTTTAATCCTTTTTATTAAAAAATGACCCCACTCTTCATTCTTATCTTGGAATTACTAAGAGGGGTCATGTCCCCAAAAATTCTCATTCCATTTTTTTTTTTTTTTTGAATATTCTTGTTTAGTACTTCAACTTCGAACTCCCATGCAGGCCCTGTTAGAATATATATAAGTACCATAATTAATGTACAATAATCTTTCTAACAAAAAAATTTCTACTTCTTTAGGAGGAGTATATATTCACATGCGTATTTAAGAGTCTCAATTTAATTATAAATTAGACCCTCTAAACTCACATATTGATTCTTGGATTCGCTAAGAAGGATGAAATAAGTACTCCTTGAGTACATGTACAGAGATTTTTTTCCCTTCCAACAATAATATATTGGTCTTTTTAATTAGAAGTTCAAGTCTGGAGCTTAGCATTTAATTTTAACAAAATAATTTGATTTGATTAAGATACATATATACAATAGAGAGTGATCTGGACTTAGTAAATATAAAATGTATAACTGGTCGAAGATATAAAATATAATATAAAATTGTCTGATATAAGAATTTAAACTTTTAGGTAGATCAAATGATTATAACATGGTATTAAAGTATGCAAAAAAGTTTTGAGTTCAAATCTTTGTGGCATACGATTCAATGAAATATGCACATACTAGGTTTTAATGAGAAAAAGTTAAAAATCTGACAACATGACGTGATTGAAGTCGAAATCACGTGGCGGACGAAATCCAAATGATTTTCTTCTTTTCTCGGCATATGAATTACCTCATGGTATTGCTAGCTAGTAACATGGATTCGATTTTTGAGATAATAATTAATTAATTAATAAAAGAAAAGGGGCATTAAATAATCTAATTTTATTCCAATGAAGAATTCAATATGGAAGAAGAAAGTGAATAAAATGGCAGAATTTCGATAAAGAAAGTCGAATTGCTGATGATAGAAGAGCGAAGTAGTCTTCGAGGTCCAATTTGACCATCTTTTCTTTTTATATCCTCTCCTTTTCCTCTACACTGCTTGCCTTTTTTGCTGTCACATTTCTTTTTCTCTTATTTTCTTTTTATACTACATGTGGTTATACAATCGCATCAGAACTGAAAAGAATAGAAGATGGAATCCCGTCAAAATATTGTGCATCAGTGAACTATATAATTCGTTCAAATGCTAATCATATATGTTTATGATTTTAAAGAGTTTTTGTTGTTAATACGTAAGCGCTGAATGAGAAGGGTCGATAAAAGAAGAAACCCTAATGAGTAAAACCCACCATTTTTTCTTGGGGAATGGTAAAGAGGGCTGTAGCAAACTGAGAAAAAGCAAAAAGAAAGGAGGAAATGATTCGATATTCTTTCACTTTGGGAAATGGTTCCATGCAAGCCTGACCACTACACAATGCCTCCTAACGTACACATGCGCTTTGCTTTCTTCCATTCTATCGATCATTTCTCCCTTCTTATGCTGTCATTGTTCTGCATTAAAATGAAATCATTTAATTAATGTGATGTCCGGTGAAAATAATAATTACGTACACGTAGATACGCGTAACTTATGTTATCTTTCTTGATGCAGTATAGGGCAAGACGTTTGAGAAACTTGAATTTTGTTTGGTTAAACAATTATTACTATATGCACCTCTAAAAGTATATAATCCGTCTTCTCGTCCTCAAGGGTTGTATGCTCTAGTATCGATCAATGTGCTTTTCCCTCCATTCTTGTTTGTCACAAATGTCAACACAAAGCAAGTATATAAAGGTCTAGTTACGCTAGAAGACTAATATATATAATGCATATATTGCATTCTTTTACTATTTCAATAACCAGATAAGATATCATCAACCATATTATAATCTTTATTAGTTGCCTTACTTTTAATGAAAAGAAATATCAAGAAACAATAATTTTTTGAATCTGTTTTACTAACAAAATATATCTCTTAATTATTGACTATAAAGCCTCTATTTTGTTTCTTTCTTCTTCATTTTTCCCCACCTTCTTGAAGCTAATGGAACTTTCATTGTGCTTATAATCTCTTCATAGGACTAGAAAATAAGAATTCAATAATCCGTCCAAAATTTAAATTCGGCTTGAGTAAAAAAAAAAAAAAAAGTTATCCAAAAGACACATCATTGACAATCGTAATCTACAGGATATCCTAGCTAGATGGTGGCGCCATTTGGTGCAAACGACAAAATCTACTAGAAAGCCACTGATGACAAAGAATTCCGTTTCATCGTCTATTCCCTTGAGGATTGAGCAACCAATTTTGAACATTAATTAGTGCTTATATTCGCCTGATAATATGATACATCAATAAATTGATTCATGGACACTAATTAAATCAGTCCACTACAGAGTACCATTAGTAAATTTATGTCTCTATTTATGAAGTTGCCAAACGGCCACCTAGCTAGTCCAATCCTTGCCGTGCCTCATGGCTCTTAGAGAAAGAGGGGAATCCATCAGGCTGGTTTCACAGAATAGCGATAATCTCCCACTCTCTGTAGTGGAAGGACAATGAACCAGTGCTTTCAAAGGCCGTTAGTACTTGATGGGATAGCTCTAACTAGACCAGCACTTTTTTTTTTTGTAATTTTTCCTCTTTACTATTTTTTCACCCGCCCATTGTACGGTCGAATTTTAGTGATAAAGTATAACGTAAATTATCAGTTTAACTTGCGAGTTATTGTTAAGAACAATGCTACACTGCTCTATTGATTTACCAATTAGTTCACTTGTTTACAACTTCATCATTAAAAAATCCAAAGTTCAAATTATTTAAATATCTTAATTTAACAGTTTTACCCTTCTTATTAATACACAACCGGTAAACTAATTGGTGAACTAATATGGAAGTTTATCATTATTTTATTACTAATTTAAAAATTTAAACACACCAGTCACTCGATCACTAGTTTTACTGCAGGATCATTGTTTTAACCGGTGAATTATTGTTGATTTATTGTTAATATATAAATTCAAATTTAAAAAAAAAAAAACTTTGAAGGAAGATAAACAATAGAAATACTATAAATACTATGTAACATATTTCAAAATATATAGAACACTGACTAAAATCCTTTGTTTGAAAAAACAAAAAATATACACACACACACAACACTATACGGCATGTTAAAAGAAGGGTCACGAGTTTAAACTTTGTGCGACTTGAATTTTCAAAAGAACTTTGTCAAAATTGCAACCTAGCGGGTTAGGACACGGGCTGAGTTACCCACCCAAACCCCCGCAAGTTGTCCAAGTATTCAACCGAGCCATTGCAACATAGGTCCAATCATATCACCCTGCCCAGGCCACCAACCCATCGGGCAAGATTTTAAAACAATGCGTAGCAGTTGACCAAAAAAAAAAAGTCCAATGGCTAACCAGTGTCACTAAGTGTGTAGCGAAATTGAGTTAATGAGTCAAAAATGGAATTAAAAAAAAGGTAATAAAATTACTGGGTGGTTACATAGCAAGAAAAAAGAATAGAAAAATAAAAAAAGATAATAAAAATAGTTAGTGGTTGGTTACATAGTAAAAAGGGGGGGAGGTAATAAAATTACTTGGTAGTTAAATAGTACGAAAAAAAGAAAAAAAAATGGATAAATAAAAAAGGATAATGATAAAATTAGTAGATGGTTACATATGAAAAAAAAATAAAAAAGGGATTATGGAATCTTGTTTAGGCAGAAAAAGGATTTTGGAATAACAGTCTCTTTTCATATATAGATGAAGCCTAGAAATTCTATTTAGCTGAAATGAAACTATCTACAAATTACATCCATTTAAATTTGATAGAAACATTAAAGCGGTGATAAATTACTAAGCTGAAATTATAAACATCTGTTAATTGAACTCGTAGCATTAAGCTAACCTGAATGCTAGATAGAGCAGAATTACTTATAACCAACATAATATTATATGAATTAAAACAATTTAACCACACCTACCCTAATAGCTGGGGAAAAAAAAGGGCTTGGATTCGTGCAATTTAACAAAAATAAAAAATAAAAAATAGATGACAACAATTTTTGTCCATAAATATTTATCATACTGAAACACAGCACCAAGAAATCAACAATACAAACCTACATATAGTGGGAATAGACACTACAATAAAATGTAGAAAATACCCCATATAGGGGAATCAAGCTTGGGAACTCTAGGTCTCAGTATCTCAGCCTAGTCCCCTAACTAAATTTGCTAGGTCTCATTGGCAAATAGATGACAACAGTTACTAAAAAGATAATTCGATAAAAATGGCAATAGATAAGATTTGAGGGGTGTGAACTAATGTAGTTGAGTTCAACAAAAAGTGGTAGTTATTCAAATAATGGTGAACACAGTAAAAATTGGGTAGTTTTTTCATAGATAATGGACGGTTTTTACAATATGTAAACTTTCCGTTTTCATTTTTTCATTAAAAAAAAATAAATAAATAAAATATTTAGATTCCAGAATTAGGCATTAGGCGGGAAAAGATATCATTTACTTCTCCTTTTAGTATAGTATAAATATAGATATAGATTGCTGTAATTGTTATTTAATTTGCTGCAACCATATGCAAATAACCGTGCTATCAATCTATCTATTTTCTTGATGTGTGGTTAGTAGTCCGAATTTCTCGCTAGACATGTATTGTCGGCTGGGAGATTATTTTCTAGCTGTGCTCGGAAATATATATAAAATATATATATATATATATATGTATATGTATATATATACATCATAATAATCTAGGGAAGTTTGAGAAATGCAATTTTTTTTTCCTTTTCTTTTTGGGTTAACCAATTTTTTTCTAGACGTAATCGTTGTTTTTGATCCCTCAATGTGTTTGTTGCGTTCGCAACTAGCAACCAATGTTTTTGCCTTCAGCTCAGTCAAATATGTCATTCAACACAAATCAAGTATATAATTTTTTATTGGCTCTTTTCTTATTGTTATAACTCAGTGACAAAAGTCTCAAGAATTAGCATTACTATCTTGAAACCATTTTGCACCAACATCATGGATAGAAAGATTTTATTGCCGCCTATGAATGCCATTTATTGACAAATTAAGAATCTCGTATTAGAATTTGATGGTAAAAACTAAAAAGACTAAAGAGATTCCTATTTGCTTAAGCAACCTTCATGTTACGAGTATTTTAACATTATTGCTCTGCCTCCGCAAATGATGATGTACGAAAACATACATCCAAAGATTGAAGAAAATATCATTCATCATATTTCTGCCTCCATTTGTTAACTTGCCAAACAGGTCCTCTCAGATCCCACATCGATTAAAGAGCCAATAAAAAACCAGCTTATAAGCTTAAGATCTAAGGCGTTCGTTTGCTGGGCTTAGTAGCGTGAGCTTGTAACCCAAGTGGTGGCATTAAAGTGTTGGGATGTTGTGCTGGCTCAGACGAGTAGGCCTTGATGAAGCGACTTCCTGGCTCGCCCGTTCCAAGCAAGGAGTAGGGCTGCGGGGCTTGGGCGAAAGCTTGAGTCTCGTTTCTTAGAGAGGAGGGCAAAGCGATCTGGCTGGTTTCACAGAGCAGCGATTACCTCCCACTCTTGGCAGTGGAAGGATAACAAGCCGGTGCTCACCTAGGCCACTACTACCAAGAGGGGCTCTGCTCTAATCAAACTAACACCTTTTTATTAAAATCCATGAAAGCTCAAAAAAATTTTGTTCAATAAATTATTGAACCCAAAAAAATTTACTGAAAATTGCACCAAAACTCGTGTTCTTAAGTATTTCCGACTAGATGATATATTCTCTTTGTTCATTTTTTAAATTTTGTTTATCATCTAAAGATTGTGACACAGTTCGAACCACATTTATACCTTTTGTTCTTGTTCTCAGGATTCATTCTTTATTTCATTACTGCACCCGGTGCCCATAAGCTGGGTTGAGGCGTAACGCGTAACATATATGTAACTGAGATTACAGATGGAGGAACACAGAATCTCCATCTACAGATGAATTAAAGCTAGCTTCCATCATCACCATGATCTTTTTCATCAATAAGCCGGCCTTTTCTCGAGCTTTTCCCGAACCTCTCACAGAAATATCAGCTAAAACAGAGGGGAATTCCGACAGCATTAAGGCATCTCTCAAGCACCCCTCACTGTCATCAAACAACCTCAGAAGAATTTCTGCAGCCCCCTCCTTACTTAACATGCATCTTCCTTTTAAAACTTCCAGCATTTTGCTTACAATCTGATCTGTTTTCCTTAAAGCAGTTAATCCTTGGTCGAACCTGGCTAGTAATCCTAGGATTGCCAGGGAAGTTCCGGCAGGGTCCTCACCTTCAGTTCTTTCGACTACTTGGATCAGCACAGGAACCGCTCCTGACTGCACTGCCACCGTGCAATTCCCATGAAACTGCACAAGCTCGGCCAATGTGCTTAGCAGGTGATGCGCCGCAGGATTTTTGGGATGTGAAATTGCTTTCACCAGAACCTGAATTGTACCTGTAAAATATATGGAAAGATGCCAACCAAAGGATCTAGTTTACAACATATACAGAATCGACTTTCCATTTCTCAACATTCTTTTATACGTTCAAACCATGAAATGGAGTTGCATCCCTAGTTTAAATAAATAGCATTGTCCGTAATCAAACTATTACAGAAAAAGCAATGTTATTTATCACTTGTGGTGATAAAAAAACATTATGTGTATGCTATAATAAAACTACGGGAGATAGATGTTTTGGCATCTTAAACATTACCCGCAACACCAAACTTGGCCTTGTTCTTGTACAGCATTGCCAGGCTGCAAAGCAGAGAGGCTGCCAGTTTGCTAATATCAGTTGAGCCAGGGGAGATGCTTATAGAATTGAGGTCTAAGATAATCTCCATCTCAGCTAGAGATCGTTTAAGATTCGGGTTGAGGGACAGGTTGAAGAGTACAGACAGCGCAAGAACTTGTATATTCAAGAAGGATGATTTGGATAGTTGCACAAGTGCCGGGATTGCACCTTTTGTCTGAGCTAGCAAATTCCGGTTTTGTGGGCTAACCTTTGTGATTGTGGCTAAGGTCTGTAGGGATTTTTGCCGTTTCTCGTTAGAGTCAGATTGAGCTTCTGCAAGACATTCAGCAATGGTTTCATGGAGTTGAGATGAACACATTGTTTCACCGTCTCAGGTTTTCGGGGATAGGAAAGATGATAAAATGTGGCGCAAGAAAATATATGCACACCTTTTGCCCTCTTGGCTGTCTCCTCAATATTGAAGAAATTATTTATTTCAAACATAGAGATTATTGAAGTAACCGGAGGCTATTCGATAGTACCGATGTTAATCAGAAGACAAAAATACGGCCATAGAAATATGCATAAATAAACAAGGAGATTAACAGACTCCCTTGATCTATCCGTCCAAAATATCTGGGCACCCAAAGCTACTTTTCTCATATTATTTGGCACTAAACTGACCTATAAGGAAAATTATCTTCACTATAAACCTCAGCATTAGTTTACCAGTTAACAGAAATTAAAAAAAAAATTATAAAAAGAAATTTAAAGACAAAACAATCAATGAGCATGACACAATTAAATTTTTAGGCATTTGGTTGGTTTAAGAGCACATTTAATGTTGGGAACAAAATCAATTATGATGAGTTTGATTGGAGCGTGAAAAAGGAGTTTGAATTGATAACAAAAACAAATCCTCCCCCCTGCCCAAATTTTTCCCTCGTCATTAATCTTTACAAAATGTGTGGAAAAAATTTTTACATAATCAATTCCCAAACAACTCATTTTCAACCACACATTTGTCCAATAAAATAATCTTATATCCTTCCCCCCCCCCAACATATTTCCCCAAAACTTTATCTTCACAAAATGTGGAAATGAATTTTACAAAATCAATTCCCACTCATTTTCAACGACATTTGTCCAATAAATTAATCTTACACGTAAATTCATTAACTTTTATTCACTTCTCAATCACATTCTCCTAAAAAAATCACTTTTCACAAAATCAGATCGGACAAATAAATCACTTCCATACGGGTTAAATTTATAAAGGGTAAAACTGTCAACTGGTGGATCCAATGGAAATACATAACAGCTCTAATCTCTCACTTCTCTTTTCCAAACCCACTCAAAATCAAACCAACAAGTTGGAAATCAAGAAACAAGTCTAAACATATTCTCAAAATAGACCAGCAAAATGCAAATGTTCTAAATTTCCCCTAGCAAGCAGGCTTCCAATTTTCCTATTATATCAGAATAGATAACAGCTACATAAAATTATGTCTTAATGTATCAGCTCAAAATATTTTTTAAAAAAAGAGAATTTAAATCCAAATGCAAAGCAACATTATTCGGACATACAAATCGAAAACACACCACCAACCGATTGAAAAATTCCCAAATGCATCTGGCATAATGTCAATCACATTAAGTTCCCGGTGGTAATAAGAGTTTTCCTATCAGCCAATCACCCACTTGCTTGTTGAAGCACCAGCTGACACAAATATTTTCTTAATCACGATCTGAATCAGGAGAGCCATCTCCATAAGAAACCAGTCCAGCCTTCCGAGGGGGACTCTCGGAGGATGACCTTGACTTATCCTTGCTTCCTCTTTTAGGAGATTGTGAACCACGTGATGACAACGATTTCGATGGGCTCCTGCTCGCCGAAGGTGACCTTCGCCTTTCAGCACGTGGTGATGGACGATACCTGTCAACAGGTGACCGACTGCGAATGGGGCTGCGGCTATAACGTCGATTGCGGTATCGTATTGGACTACGGGATACACTTGGACTACGTGTCCTACTCCTCCTGCCTCTGTATCTGCAACAAAAGGAACAAAGAGTATACATTAAAATAGGAAACATAAATGCACAGTAACGCAGAAAAAGCACCTAAGTTTCCAAATGATCATGCTCTGTAATCCATTAGCAGTCCGAGCAAACTAAATGCATGTAGGCATCATCTTCATTTCAAATTAAAGGTTTCCCCACATGGGTGTGTCAATTCAGACCTCGTCAAAGACTGCAACACATCTACGTTGCTCAAACCATTTCGGACACTTGGTTACAGGATAGGGGCATGGGATCCCCAAAAAAAATAAAAAAGAACCAAAAGATGCATCTAAAATTACCAAATATATAATATTCTAATGTAACATGTTCTAGTACTCTTCTATAAGGATCCATTTTAGCTATACCCCCATATTCTAGATTTTAGGGCAAAAAAGGATCCAACTCCTAAATATGTAACAACGTAACCGTGTCCAAGAAACGTAGCAGCACAAACAGGAACTTTCACCTTGTAACTAACTAAATCTCTCCATATCCAAACAATTATGTACTACATGCAGTGCAGATGAATTTGCTAATACAGTCGAATGCAAATTTACAATGAATCAGCCAGGGTTTTTTCTTTTTTAAGTATAATGTAATGTGCATAAATTTACAGACCTGGGAGGTGTTCTTCCTCTAGGTGGGCTCCTGTAACGCCTAGGAGATCTCCTGTAACTTGAATATCTGAGAACGTTAACAAGGGATATTTGTAAACCAAAGTATCAAAGAAACCAGAGCATGAAATGTAAATATATGATATTTCTCCAAAGATAGCTGGGGAAAGAAAATAAATATGAATTACCTGTCTCGATCAGTTCGAGCGCCATATCGATATGACCTTACAGGAGAACGGTCTGGGGAGCGACTCCTGTAACGACGCACAAAGGAGTATCTATCACTGAAACCCCTTCCTCTTCTGATACGTTTGGGTGATTCATCAATGGGAGGACTTCTTGATGAGCTCCTACCACGATCAGAAATAGGTGACCTTGCCCTACGGCCCACAGCTACTGGACTCCTAGAATAGCTGCGGCGATTACTCCGGCTAGGAGCCCTAACGGGACCTGGGCTAGGACTTCTTCGAGGGGCTTTACCAGAGCTCCGGCTAACACTCCTCCGAGAAGATCGAACCGGACTTCCGCTTAGACTTCTTCGAGGAGGTCTACCTGAGCTCCTGCTTGGACGACTCCTAGAAGATCTCACAGGACTGCGACTAACTGATCTCAACGATGACCTCCTCGATGAAGTTCTAGGTGAGGTCCGGGTAACTCTTCTGGGGGGAGATGCTGAAGGACTTCTGCTGGGGCTTCGCCGGGATTGAGACCTAGGTGGGGGGCTCACGCTAATGCTTCTTCCCTTTCTTCCCCTCACTGAACTTCTTACAGGGCTCCTGCTGCTTCCACTTCTAACTGGGCTGTTACTTCTGCCTCTCTCAGTAACACGCTGCGGGTTCCTGCTAATGCTGGGACTCCCGCTCACATCACGCCTTGCACCAACACTTGGACTTCTTCCCTTTTTCGGGCTAATGCTCATACTCTTACTCATGGACCTTTTAGGACTTATGCTTCGGCTCCTGCTTATCAACTTCCAATAAAATACCAAATCTTGGGGAATTGGTAAGCTTAAAGAAATTGAGGTGCAAGAAGATATGAAATATAAACCTAGATTTGCTTGGGCGGTCATCTACGACATCAGGGTGCCCATCTGCACTCTTCTCGGATCTTGTTTCCCCTTCAATACCATTGATCCGGTGATCTCCATTTTCCCTTGGAAACTCACCCTCTTCTCTTTCGAACATATCAGCAACTTCTGCTTTCCTGTTATGAGCAGTTACAACATCCTGGTCCTCACGTAGAGGAGAGCGATTTACTTCTGTAAAATACCAAACAAAGAATTCCATCAACAGAGTCAGTAAATGCTCATATACCGATAACTAGACAATTTAGATCATTATCATACCTGGACTTTTATGTTTCTTATCTGTCTCGCGAATCTCAACACCATTTTCTTCAGAGCTGCTTCCATTCACATCCTCACTTTCACTTTCTGAAAGACTATCCCTGCAGAAACTTTCCCTAATATTAAATTGGCTACACATGAAGGATGCTACAACATTGTCTTCTGTGCTATTCAATGTTCTTTTTAGTATTGAAAAATACAATTCGAGAAGCCTGTTGCCGTAGAAGAGGAGGGGGGAAAAAGAGGGGAGAGAGAGAGCAAAAACTTCCAATTGACAGTAACATGTCTATTCGTGCAAATTACGCACACCTGAATATTATCACAAAATCATTTATGGGGGTTAAATAATGCATCAAAATGAAATGAGTTTACGCCAGGACACCCATACAAACAAAGAGAATAAATTATGCAAGGGGCCAAAGAGAATGAAGCACCCAGCCAATTAATTTTATCACTTATAAGCCGAGTACTGGCAGCAAGTCCTCGCTTTTAAGGTAAAATCAGACATCGCTGAGTACTAGCAGCAAAATCTCGCTTTTAATGTAAAATCATACATCGCTGGGAAACGATGTCCCCCCACAAGCACAACCCACACAAACACATGAAGAAAGTGTGAATATTCAACACTATCTATGAAGGGGCTCAAAAATATGCAAAGAGAATGAATAGCAACATGGGTATAAAAGTTCAATGATACTAGTGTTACCTTTTAGATCTACGCTTTGATTTCTTATCACGCCTCCTGCGCCTTTTCTCACGCCTTCGATCTTTTCTTTTTCTCCGTTTATGTCTCTCTCTTTTTGATCTCTTCCTCTTCCTGCGTCTGTCTTCACTTGAAGAGCTACTATCACTTAATGAGGACGCATCCGAGTCAGACTCACTATCAGATTCTGAAGACTCCAAATCTGTATCAGAGGAACTATCTGATTCTGATGTGTAATATCTTCTCTTTTTCCTTCTCTCCTTGGAAGATTTCTTGTGCTTCCCCTTGCGCCGTACTTCATGGCCATCACCTTCAATTGAATCCTTCCCGGTTTTCAACTTACCCCCTTTCTTCTTTACTGTATGCAAGAAATGAACACATGAGAAAGCATAAATGAAGTGAAAGAAGCAAATCATAGACATGTTAACTCACACCATGACATAATACCGGAACAATAAATAATTAAAATATATTAAGCCACTTAATGTCAGTATAAGATGCATCAACAACTGACTATGAATGGCAAGGGTCCTTACTGTCATGTAATTCTCCAGAATTGATTATCTTCACAGTAACAGCGGGTCTACCATCATCATCACCTGCACCTTCAATCTTTTTCAACACTGCATACCCATCAACAAGTTTCCCAAAGACAACAGATTTCCTGTTCAGTAGAAATGACGAACCAATCAAGAGAGATGCATGACAAAACATCCAAGATTCAATGTGAACAGGTAATATTACTTCATTAAGAGACATCAAATTCCTTGGTTATCAAGTTCAATTTTTAAAGCATCAAATGACCTGTTGGTATATTACCCAGTCTAATTCCACTAGCGTCTGCCTACTTTCTGCTTCTAATTTGACCTGATCAATATATTTGATAGAGATGTTCAAATTAAAAGCTAAAACTGGCGTATGTGGTTTTAGAAGATGAATATGCTCTAGCCTCCAGTACTTTAAAAATACCAGCTATTGAAAATGCAACTTGAGTTTTTTGAAATTAACATGCCGGGAGGAAGTACTTACAAAGGGCCAAGGGCTATATAGATGAAATGAATGAAAGATCACAACCAAGACAACAAAAATTGTGAAACACGACTTTCTACAAATATAAGATATCATTTTCCAAAATAATGGTTTCAATAGAATAGATACTTAAATAAAGGTTGACCGGACCCCCTTATAGCATAAAACCTAAAACAGACCTATCAAGATGGTGATCTGCCTTTAGGGTGATACTAAACAGAGATCCACGTTCATCTCGGTCGGCAATTGCCATAGACAGAAGACCAGGGCTGTCATGCTTCAGCTTTGGAGATTCATCTGCAAAATGTCGCATTTTTAGTGGATAATAACTTAAAAAATATGAATAATAAAACTGTAAGATTCAATCTTTCAGCAAGAGATATCTTACTGTTATGGGAAATCTATACGCATACAATGACCTTTGGCAACACAACAGCATCATAAATAATGCAAGCAGATATGAGAAAGACCACAAAGAAAGAACTGATCATCAGAAGGGTACAAAAAAGAACAAGTCTCAGCATCAAATGGCAAAGTTCTAAAATGGGAAAAGAAAATCCTGGTAATAATAGTTGAAGAAGCACCTCATTTCATGTGTACAGGATTTCTTGTATTCTAAATTTAATTTGGAAGAGGCCTTAGCAGAAGATTACAATACCCACTGAACAAGAAGAAACAGTAAAGCATGAAGTGCTTTAACAATTTGGGTGTGTTGACACTAGATTTGCAGCAATAAGCGATTGCTCATTGTTTTATCAAATCAGCAAAGCACATGAAGAAACAGATGTAATGCATCTGAAAGAGAATTTCGTGGGGTTAAAACTTTGAAGCAGTGCTGTGACTACATCTTTATTGTCAAATATAAGAATCAGATTAAACAGTTACGCAATAATGTAAAATAAATGTATGTGCACTTGATCAACACACACTATTAGCCAGTGAAAGGCTTTTGTATGATTTAGCTGAAGAAGTACCCAAAAAAAAAAAAAAAATCATTTTTATGATCAACAGATCAAACCTTGACCTTAAACAAAAGTAGAAATTCAACCACACCATTACCTACCGGACTACCCAAAACATAAGAACATCAGATATATTGAATAAGAAACTATACGCATGACCAGCCCTTAAATTACAAGTTATTTGTTTAAAAATCCAGATTTCTTCTCTGGAAGAAGAAATGTTTACCAGTTATTTGCTCATTCAGATTTCTTTGATCATTCAGATTTCTTTGCAGCAGTAAGCTTATTCTCAAAATATAAAATCCGTGCCGCAATCTTATATACAAATCAGAAACGAAGTGTTGTCTAATAGAAGCCAAAAGAATACCAAAAAAGAAAAACAAAATAGAAGCCACGCCACGAATTATGATATTCATGAATCATGACACATTGTATGATGTGTCAAACATATAAAGCTATGTGGTACAAGAAGAAATAGAGAAGAAAGTTCAATATGCAAAACTAATTGACCACAAAAAGTCAGGAAAAATCTTGAATATGTCAACCATCATAAGAGAGAAAACAATTATTTCAATACCATTTGGATTAAAGCCCCAAATCAGCAAGAATATGATAAGGGTCGGCTCCAACCTTCACATCAATGACAAACAAAACACTCTAGCTCTCAGGAGAAGCAATTTTAACAGAATACTTGACTTCATGCAATTAATTGATTGATTTACAATTTGGAAGAAAGAGTATCGACTTCATGGTATAATCATCAGTCCTAGACTAGACTGACACACACAGCAAATAAAACAACAAAGACTAGACAGCATCATACCTGGAAACTTTCCGCCGTATATGCTCTCCCCATAGTTCCCTAACAAGTAAAGGAAGGCTTTAGTAACTAAGAATCAGCACATGCATGTCATATTTCAAAAGCTTCATCACCACATGCAGAGATTGTTTCAGTAATAGTAAATAAAGAAGGCATCTTAATTAGGTATGACTGACATGTCCTAGATTTGTGTGGGGCTGTCATTTTAGTCGACTCATGTATAAAAATTATAAGCAGTCTTCTGATTTTTTAAAGACACTCGTTATGGATCAAGACTATCCAAGCCCATGCTAATTAATATAATAAAGAAAATATGAAATGAGCACATATACTTATGAGACACCATCAAGTTAAGATGGAACCACTTTGAATAAGTTAATCGAGAAGCACTTGGGCGGTTTAAGACATTAAATGATGTCTTTCACAAAATAAAGAGCTCCAGTCCAAAGTGGCTCTTTGTCGTAAAACAATGCAAAGGAGGAGAAAAGGTTATTGGCATCACTTGCTTTGGACTGTGGCTGGATAGCATTTGATTTCATTATACCTTTCGGCAGGTTTCAGTTTGGAATGGAAAGTGATGAAAGGACAGAAAGCATCAATACTCTACCTACTAAAAGATGCTGAAGGCTTATCTCTACAGGGTACCTGAATCCATTTTCCACTTCTTTAATCTTCTGATCTCATCTTAACCCCCACCCCCCACCAACCGGCGGTTTCATTTTTTATTTTTTATTTTTTTTTTCGGTATCAGGCACCAGTTATTGCAACACAGAACAAAAACCACCCACAGAGAGAGAGAGAGAGAGAGAGAGAGTGGGCGGGGGGAAATCTTAAAAAATTAAAAAAAAAAAAAAAAAGGAAAGAAAAGAGGAACACAAGGAAGAAGAGGAAATGTAACTCCTTTGATCCTAAAGCAACAAGAACTACACAGCTTCCTCTTAAAAATGAATTTTGGACGTTGATCAGCTCAAGGGTTAACAATAATACAATCTGTTTTAACGTGATGACACAAAGTCCTTGCTACAAAGTAACTTCCATGTCTAGGTTAATAATTAATTTCAGTACGGCACTTATTCTGAAGCAGGAATGTATCAAAGCTTCAGATGAAACATTGCAGTATTTATAAGGGATGAATATTACTTCATTCCAACAATCAAAAGCAACTCACTGTTTTTCCCAGAAAGATGACAGGCCATGGATATACCATTAGACATGTTATAAGAGGGAAAAAGAGAGAAGGCAATGTATTCTAGGTTTTTAAGTCATAAAAGCAGATATACATGATAAGCTACTTCTAATGCTAAAACTAATTACAACTACATACCATCTCGCCGAAGCAAATCCCCACCCTGCAAGATAAGTTAAAATATGTTATTCACTAGGGAATAATAAGACAATTTTGAATGACTAAACTATGGACACCAAAGAACAGCAAATTTTAGGAATTGACAACTCAGTAAGTACAACCTTAAAACTACATCAATAGAAAAGCAGTCGTGACCATCAGCCCTGTCACAGCATAAACAAGGACAGCTGCTAAAGACAAAGACCACTTCTAATTCTTGAAGAACCAGAATGCAGAGAATGAATTGGACAAGCTTATCTAACAAAACATAGATTATGCAAGTGAAATTAAATAGCGTACCTGAGCCACAGAACCTTTGACAATCCGATGGAAGAAGGTTCCTTTATAATGCAGAGGCCTTTTGGCTTTAACACTATCACCTTTCTCTCCTGAGGCAAAAAAAAAAAAGGAGGATCTGTATGTTTTAGTTAAAGCAAAAAACAGAGGTCCAAACAACCAGCAAATTTGCAGGTACCAACTCTGTGAACTCAATAGAAGCGTCTATGCCTTGTGCGGTGATACCCAACAGAGTTTCTAGGAACTAACTATATAATACTAGCTGAATAGGTCATCCAACGTCGGTAACAAGATGAAGCCATGAAGGCATATTGGAAAATATAAAGAAAAGATAGCCATATATAATATAAGTATATAACATTAACATATAAAAAAGAGGATGCCACCCCACACTTCCCATTTGCTTGGTGGAAAAAATAACTCAGTTCCTTGTCTGGTCGGGAAAGGCTTGAAGCTTGTTTGATGCTCTTTATTTGTCAAAATGTGGAGAATTTATAATGCGAAGAGAGGTAGAATGTGTATTGGGAATGTAAAAAGGTGGAAAATATGTGGTTGTGATTGAATAGTTATCAAATCAAATGTCAAATCATGGCAGGTAAAATTATAAATTGGTAAAATAAAGAGGTAAAATTATAAATTGGTAAAATAAAGAGGTAAAATTATAAATTGGTAAAATAAAGAGCATCAAACAAGCTCTTGGTGATGCAGATCAATAACTGCATGAAGTACAAGAAAGTGCAAGTCACCTGTACACAGTGCACGGAAATTTTCCGTGGTCTTCGGAGCAACATCAGTAAAAAGCTGTATTGCATTAACAAAAGATAGCGGTTAAATATATCAGAATATTACAAGAAATGAAGTTGGTTGAAATATGAAGACATTAAACATAAATTAAACAGAAATAGAAAATATAATTGCTAAATTGCACTTTAAATCAAATAAAAAAAAAAGATAAAATACCTCAAAGATCATCCTTTCAACAGGATCTCCATCAATTGAGACATCAAAGAACACAAGAGGTTTCTTCTTATCCATTTTCTTCAAACTCCAACTTCAAAAACTGATGCTGCATCAACAGCATTACCAAATTTTCATAGCAAAAAGCATATCCTCATTGTAAAAGGTTGACTTAGAATCGTAAGGATATTTGATATTCACAACTATTACTCATCAAATTCTAAAAGAGAGAAAGATCCAATTACTTCTTACATTCCAAATCTTGGACTATAACCACATATACAAACAGAACATGTTCCCAGGCATACTACTACAAATTAAACAAACAAATGTGCATTTACATGTTTTCACAAAATAATTACTAAACTAAAACTTCAGACATCAAGAATCGCGTTCTGAAACCCTAAACCCTAGCTAAAAACATATCCACAAAAAGCGAGAAATCGAAAACCAAAATAACACAAAAACAAAAAAAATAAAGCAATTGCAGTTCACAAGTGACATAATACCTCAAAAATCCAAGCCGGAAAAATCGGAGATGAAACAGAAAACAAAAAATTCCAGTACAACACGTAAGATAATCAATGGGAATTACTAGTAGGTAGAGGATACACAATATGTGGGTATCAGGAGTTGTAAGGCTAGGGTTTTGAGTACCTGGGTTACGGTGCTGCACCCAGCTCCTCCACATAAATGTTACGAAATAGCGTGTGAGCATATGAACGCAAGAGAAAAACCTAGAATCACACCGCGCTACTTGTAATTACCGAATTGACCCCAGGCGGGATCTAGAATTGCGTCCACCTGTGTTTTTCTGAAATTTTAAAATGACCAAATGACCCACCTAAATTTGGGTCCCCAAAAAACGAAAACTCAAATAATGTATATAATTGGGTGCGGGAGGTAAAATGCTATTTTGCGGGGAGAAGGGTAAATGAGGGCCTACCTCCTCTATTTTGGGGGAGAAGGTAAATGATTCCATCCAATTAAGTAACGGCACGTGTTTAATTTTTTGTCTTTTAGTTTTTTCCCACACACATTATTTAAAAATAGGTTTTTCCCCTTAGTGTTTTCCAGTAGCTTTTTTCACCATACATCAATCTTGCTTTTACTCTTTGAATCTAGTAATCACGACTCGGTTGGTCAAAAGTAATTCATAACCAAAATTTTGAAAGACTTGGAATTAGAAAACAGTGTGCTCTGTGCATTTTCAAAATTGGGGTTAATTTGCTAATTTTGTTCAAAAACTAAACGTCCCATATGGGTTGTCCAATATGAGCACCAAAAGTGTGCATCCAGTGGCTTGTTTGAACGGGACTCGTTTATTTTCTCTCAAAACGTAGAAAACGTAATCTCATTTTATGTGTAGTTTTTTTGGGGCATACATAAAAGAATGAGTTATTGATGTTTACAAAAACTAAAAACCAAAAACATTCTGAAAACATACCAAAGAAAACTCAGCCTTTATGCGCGTATGATAAAATTGTCAGATTGAAGTTTTTAAATTTCCAAACATTAAGGGAAGTCCAAACATGATAAAAATACATCAACCAACCGTAACAAAAGGGGAAGACCAATTGTCAAAGTCAACAAGTCTTCAATCAATTTTTTTTTTTTAAATTAATTTGGTAAATTTAGGCAGAGCACTCCTTGATTGTCAGGCTTCAGTCTAATTTGATGTTATTCTTTCATCATTAACAAAACAAAACTTAATAACATTCAACTAGAGTTCTATGCTAGTATTATTCGAAAGAGTAGTATTATTTATCACCACTAATGATGATCACCATATTTATGAGGCATTAAATTACAAGTCAATTTATGGCATAGTATGTTGATCATCAGCTGTGGTGAAGGAAAAGCTCTAGATCATGTCATTTGATTTCAAAGTTGTTAAAACGCAAGTGTTGTCAACAGAAAAGGTAAACTTAGAAGTCTTTGACCACTTCCTAACATGAATATGAAATTCACACATTACATCACCAGAGAGGGAAATGCTATAGACTATCTCCTGATAAATTATACGGGGTCAAAAGATGATATTAGATAGTATCCTATAACAGGTTAATTATCCTATCTGAAACTTTAACATCACCAATGTGCTTCTTTCAGATGTCATCGACAGTTTGAATTCCGCCTTCCAGTAGCAAGAGAACTCAAAGAGCTGTTTTGCTGATGTCCGCACCTTACTGGAAAATGCAACAAATGTGCACGTTGGCTTGGATAAGTTGCATGAATGGAGATCGCGATAGCATTAACACGATTGATTAGCAAATAGATAGTGAAAGAGTGGAGCCACCACGCCAACGCTCAAACTGTTTCCAAGCAATGCATAACTGCAGAAACAGAAACAGAAACAGATTAATAATATTATTATCATCATCATCATCACTACAGTTACGTGGGTGTTTGGAAAAAAATCCAGACGAAGCCTCAAGAGAACTTTGTGTAAAAGATGTGAAGACTTAAAAGTACCAAAAAGGCGAAAAAATAACTTCAGCAAAAGCTCAAACACGTTTTGTTTCTTATATGTTGAAACATAGCACTGCTTCCAAAATACTAGGGAAACAAAATATTAACTGCTCCTTAAACATGAAAGATCAAATGAATATTTTTAAGTTGCTCCTGTCAGAAAGTAACAGAAACGGAATACAAATTTGACTTACACAACCAACTGAACATTCTGTTTTTATGACATATGGGCCATAGATTTTTCATGGAGGGCTAGAAGCAGTTAAGCTAAAAACATTAGCGAAGGGAAAGTGCACATAATGTCCATATAACTCAAGATTTTCTGCTTGTCGTTAGGGTACGCGTGTCGGCAGTGTCAAATAACCACTCAAAAAGGAACATCCTGCATGGAAGCATATAGATATCTGTTGAGAATATGTCACCTATATGCTTTGATCTTTGACTCTTCGTCTCATATATCTCCAAATTATTCCACAACAGATCTTCTGGGTTGATGGAAATATTAAACAAGAACACCAAAAAGCTTTTTTATTTCAGTTAGAAAGAAAGGTAATTTGACCTACCACTGTGCTTGACTCTCACCCTCTTCATCTCATTATAATTTTACCTATTATTGATTTGATAGTACTCAATTATAATCACACATTTCAAACTTCTATTAAATCTCCACCACCCATTTCACCTCATTTTAATTTCCCCATTAATAATTCAAAACCATAATGAGAATCAAATACTTGCATAATTTCAGCCACTGGCTTATTAAGACACACTTCTCATTGCACTGTCTGAAGGAATAAAAAATTGAAAAAAAAGTAACCCAAGGCACTGTTGATCAGACAGTTCTTAGAAACACATGCATCTATCTCACCAGTGCCTCAAGGCTTGTAAGGTGAGCACTTTTTATTTCTATAGACTTCTTTAATTTGCATTGCACAGAGGTCAAGAGAACATAAAATTCAGATTTTCCCATCTCTAAATTAGTGGGGGTCCAGTGCCCACAAAAACATTAAAAATTGTATTTCCATTACAAGCTCGGGAATCGTTCATTGCCCCCACCAACTAAAGTAGTACTCATTCCGTCCCACGAAGACATTCACTTTTCATTTTTCACATAAATTAAGAAAACATAATTAAAGTCGTTGGAAATATAAAATTTAAGAATATATTTCGTAACATGCCCTTTGGTTTATTTAATATTTCACTCTAAATCTTCTTTATTATTGATTATCATATATTATAAATGGGGGCATTTTAGAAAAGGGTTAATTTCATAAATCGTCCCCAACATTTGAGTTAACTCTAAATTTCGTCCCCAACCTTTGTTAAGACACTCCACAATCCCTATGGGGGGTTCACCCCCATCTGTGTTGTTACTGCCATTTTGGCAGCACAAATGCTGCCGGAAATAGCAGCGAAATGGGGGCGATTCACCCCCCATCTGTGCTGCCAAGGGTGAATCCCCCATTTGGCAGCGAAATGGGGGGATTCACCTCCCTTTTTTGGCCGCCGGAATGGACCATTCAAGCAGCCGGTAGCCTGCCGGAGGGGAGGGGGACGTGGGGTGGGGTAGGGTGGGGATGAGTTAGGTAGGTTTTTTAGTTTTTTATTATTTTTAAACCTTTTAAAAAAATTTAAAATGTTTAAGGGGGGTATAATCGCCATTTTGCAAATTTTTTGCCAAACAGTAGAAATAGGGACGATTTGTGTGTATTTTTCAAAAGTTGGGAGCTGTGGGGTGTCTTAACAAAAGTTGGGGACGAAATTTATAGTTAACTCAACGGATGGAGATGATTTGTGAAATTAACCCTTTAGAAAACTAAAAAGTTAAATAAGGGGAATATAATTTGGGACGGAAAAAAAGAATAGGGGAATATCTTTTTGGGACGGAGGAAGTAGTTTTTATTTCGTTACTTTATAGATTTTTCTGTTTCCTTTACTGTTTGCGAACTTTGAATTTTCTATTATGAAACTAAAGACTGTTTATATTAATTACCTGATTATTCTGATTTATGCACTTCAATAATTTTTTTTAAAGAAACTTTTTGTCTGCGCAAGGCCTACACCTCGCCTTAAGACAAAATACCTTACTTCCTAATTACGCCCTTTTAATGATTGGAATAGACTGTTGATAATTTCACCTCAGAAAGATTACACATTTTACCCAAAGACAGGACTATTGCCATTTTAGAAAGAAATAAGGCATACCTTTCAAAACAATTAACCAAAGAAATTCAATCTAGAAAAGAATGAATTCATTTTCACTGCATATTCTTCATGTTTATTGAGTATTTCCATTAACCCCATTCAATATGCCTTTATGAACAAATAGAATAAATAGTACATACCTTTGCCGAAGGCTTACGTGATGTGGAAATTGGAAATCATCCGGAAAAGAATGAAAATTAGCAACCTGAAGATAATAACATTAGTGTGAAGCTTGGTCTACATCATCATTGAAAAAAATGGTGGGTCTATTTGTACATGCATGGTGTACAAAATTTGTACACATCCAAAACTGTCATTTCAAGGAAGATAGAGCCACGGGCATTTAAGTAAATACAGAGGAGGTATGTACAAATTATGTACATAAGGTCTGTGCAAATAGATTAATTTGAAAAAAATAATACCTGCCAGTCTAGAAGCCTTGATATATAACGGTACAATAGTAACAAAATTATTCATACCTCCCGCGGTGTGAAGTATCTAAGTCGTAAGTCCTTCACTTCAGACATTTTATCTTCTACCTTCCTCTGCAAAATATGCAAACATTACAAGGTAATATTTTCATGGAACAACAAAATTTTAAAAATAAACAGATATGCTGCATATATTAATATCCAATCCTATGTACCAAACATGCACAAAATGTAGTAAATGTAGTAAATGGAACAAACAGCAAACTGAGACTCTATTTTCATCATCATAGTTCATAACTCTCTAGTGAAAGATGAATTATAGGGATACTTATCAAGCACAAAAGTATTTGCCATAGCATCTGGATAACAGTCACATTGGAGACTAAAATGCTGAGTAAGACACATAGATACGGACTCGGATATAGTAAAAAGTCAAATAACTTCATCAAATCATACTGGGACAGTTGCCAAAAGGGATCCAGTTCCCTTCACCTATCGATAATAAACTTTTTGTAACACAACAGCAGCGCTTTGACTCAGGAAAAACAATATCTTTAAGTACTTTAAGGAATTCATTGAATAGCATAATTACTACAAAATAAAAAATGAGACACCAGAGAAAGAATCATGGAGGAAAAAAGGATACCCATGGCACTTCCCCATCGCTCCACGAAGCTCAATGGAACAAAGAATTGATGTAGTCGATAATCGAGAGAACCATCTCCTTCTTCATTTTTCTCTGAAGTTTTAGACACATAAGCTATGGAAGAATCTGAACATTCATTCCAAGCATTCTTGAATTCCAAAAAATTTTCTATTGGTTGACAAGCTTGAATTAATTTATCACAACACCCATTTGATTCTTCTCCTTCACTAGCCACTATGCAACTGTCAATCCCAAGTAAATGGCCTGGAGTCCTAAGAAGTTTATTATCAAATTGTGGGTTCTAAAAAGACAGAGGTCCCCTTTTCGCCTGCAGTTAAAATAGTACAAGAACGTATCATTATGATAATTTATAAGCTATAACTAATGAATACAAAAAGAAAAAAGGGAAAAAAAGAAAAAAAAAAAGAAAAAGAAAGAAAAAAGAGAAAAAAAAAAACATTTTTCTTCTTTTTCTAACTTTTCTAATACTTAAGGTGTTTGATTCTCATTCTACGCAAAATTTTAATATCACCTACCACAGATTTGACTATCGTTTGATAACTACTCAATTACAACCACACATTTCCACAACACATTCTATCTCATTATAATTATCTCCTTATATTTCAAAACCTTAATTAGAATGAAACACCCACCATCCTGTGGTTAAAGATGGGCAGAATTCAGAATAGATATGAGAACTCAGCTATTCAGCTAATAATCTAATCCCTGGAAGTATGTTGACGTATTATGAAGATTGTAAGAACCAAATTTTTTATCATCTCAAATAGACAATGGACATTAAAATTTGACTAACTAGATCAATTAACACTTATAAATTCAATCCCTTTTATCTTAAAGGGGCCTTTACGGTTTATGATACTGCTATGAAAGAATTATTTTTTAGCATTTAACGTTCCCAATTTTCAGTGCAAGTAATTTCTGTAAAATTGGTGATAAGTGTATTTTATATGTAAAAATACTTCTCTTAATTTATGCAATTCTATATGAAATCGAGCAGATTTCTACCTAATTTGTGTGAATATGGTTCATATAGGTGAAAAGCTCAAATTGGGGTGATACAAGTGAAAAGAACTATTTTTGTACCAAGTTGAGCTTTACATGCATCAAGATGTGAAGGTTCGGGAGTGGGAAGAGAAAAGATCAATGTCAACAAGTGTGAAAGCTGAATGCCACTGTTGGGGAACTTGAAAGAGGTCATTTGTGTCATGTTTAAAGAGAACGGGGACCCTGATGAATAGATCAAAAAGTTTGGGGACGTGCTTCAATGAAGAAAAAGCAGCAAGGACCATTACCGCAAGAAAAACTCAAAATAGGGACTAAACTGTACAATATAGAAGTAGGCCGCGGGTAGGCCGCTGCAAGCATACCCGCGGCCACCCGTGGGCTTACCTGAGAATCTGTTGGCCGCGGCTAGGCCGCAGCATGCATACCCGCAGCCACCCGCGGCCCGTATCGGCAGATGACGTTTACGCGTTTTCGGGCCCTTTTTGACACATTCTAGGGTTCTAAGGCTTCGCCAACTATAAAAGAACGAGAACCCTTGGGTAAATGGGGGGATTCATCATCGGAAACTCATTCTTGAGGCTAGGAGATTGGAGCAAGGGTTGAGGCCGAGGTTCGCGTGAGGATTGAAGAGCGGAGTTCTTCGTTTGGTGCAAAACGTTTTCTTCGTTATTCTTCGTCTTTTCTTTGCTAGAATCTGGTCATGTATTCAAACCCTATGAATGCTATTATTATGAATTCCTTTATTATGCGTAACTAATTTTCCTTGTTGAGACAATCGATGAAGCAATAGATATGTTTTGATTGTGTTAATCACATTCATGACTCTAATTATTATTGCG
>CAVNYN010280944.1:0-21767 GCA_963692815.1 Nyctanthes arbor-tristis | reverse complement strand
ATCCGACTTGCTTAGCTTTGCTGTTATTAGACTTAAAAGAATGTTTGGCTAGTTCAGTCGCACGATATGTACACCATTAACGTGAAATAACAGCAAAAATAACCAATTGGAACATCAATTAAATGGGCTGCAACCTATGTATTAATTATACATTAATTGTTTCATACTTTCATTGCTTAGTTTTGCTCTTATTAGATTTAAAGGGTTATGCTTAATTTCATTTGTTGATTTTTCATTGCATCTACTATATGATGCTTATATAATTAATATTACAGATATAAAACATTACATGTTTTGTAATGTTTAATTTGTGATCTCCTACCCTTATAATTTTAATTTGTGTTTGTCGATGCTTTAGTTGCTGTTTTTGACAATTTTAGGCTTACTTTTTATAGTTTAAATGCATTTTTTATGATTTAAATGCATGTTTCCCAAATTTCACATCTTTCTTTTTCTCCCCCATTTTTATGTTGTTTCCATTGAAGTGCAATTTTCTTTTGTTTAGGCATTTATAGAACACGTGTAAGATAACCAAACGAAACCCAAACTATTAACCGATCCTGAACACGAACAGGCTTGCCACTTTCAAGACAGAACCCAAAAATATCCGGTCTGGTTACGGTGCTTCCAATAACCAAAGCCGAAACCCAAACACCCAGGCGCTAAAAAGAAATTCTACTGTAAATCCAGATTAACATTCAAAATAGATCGGAAGAGCACACAATAGTCAAAATAGGGCCTTCTTTTTCCTCAAAAGTTCTATCAATTTAGAAATATAAATAATTTGGTAAATAGGGAAGCTTAAGCTCCCACGAAAGATGACGAGAAGCTTTTTTACTCAAGAAATTCAGCAGTTGGAGAAAATAGAAATGGAAGACATTGAACCCCTTCGATTGGAACTCCATCAACAAAAACTGACATATTATCCCTAAACCCATAAAAACGAAAGAAACTTTACCCAATTTTCTTCTTTTATCTATTCAGAAAACCAATTAACCTTAATAAACTAATTTGAAAAAAGAGAAATAACCAAAACAAATTCTCACTAAAGGAAATACCACGAATGCATAAACATAAGCTCTAATTACATATATATGAGAGTGTTTGTACAATTGCAAAGGAAACGTACCTGAATTGACATAGCTTTTTTGTTGCTCTCGAGCTGGCTCCCTGAGATCGGATAACACAGGAAATCAGATACGAAAAATAACAAAAGATCGATACCAATTTACTGAAAATCCTAGCTCATCCAGAGAAATAACGGAAGAGGCTTAACCTTTGGCGGCTTTCATTTTTTCCATGTTTCTTTCACGAGCCATCTTGGATTTTTGTCCGTTGCCTCCACCCATTTTTGCCTCTAGTGGTTTCTTCTGATGATCGGAAAATCTATAATTCTGAAAACCCTAGCTTTCTCGGTTGTGGGCGCCGAATAACAGCAGCGGGTGAGCGGGGGGAGAAGACTGGGAATATATAGAATAGAGGGGACGAATTGAGCTGATTTCCTTATCTTTCTTCATTTTTGCACGTAAGTCCTCGATTTTATGTGGTGAGATCCACACTAAAAAGTACCAAGGTAATTCAAATTGTGCTCTAATGATTTGGGTAGATCTCAAGTTCAAATCACACATATCTCTCTCTGAATTTTCTTCTCCTCCTCTATTTCCGTGCCCTTTGTATTTAAAAAAAAAATTGTTCTTGCCCCACAAGAATCTATACTTCTATATCTAGATCAAAGAATGCTTTTGCAATGGTTGATCTTCGGTCACAGCTGCCATATGAATTCGCTTACATCCAAAGGCAGGCAATAACCGAGACAAGGCAAGAGCGTTTAGATGTTGTCATGACATTCGATAATAAAGATTACCACTTACTAGGGTATAGTTTGTGGACGGGTTTCGTTAGTCGAAGTCCCTCTGACTCTATTAATATCAACAAGATGCTATGACTGCTTAGGCTTAGAACTCAGGAGCTTTGAACAACAATTATTTTGATGGTGGATTTGATTAAAACAATTGAATGCATTCATAAACTTGCTTTTTGATCACTTGTTACAAAAATAGGGGAACAGAGGATGGAAAAAATAATAAATGAATAAATAAAATATTTAGAAGAAAAAAGAGAACAAAGAGTAAAGAGAAAACCAAGAATTGCACATTTTCATTGAGCAAATGAACATCTTTACGGAAGAAATTCTGGTACTCAATAATTTTGGCCAATTAAAAACCTATGTGCAGAATTTGGGACCTAAATTAGATAACAAATTGGGATCATTTGAATCCACACATGAATATCTGATTAATCAAGAATACAGAGTTTACTACTTGGACTGTTAGAATTTTTTCCCCGTTTTACATAAGAAGCAAACTGAGAGTACAAGATCATTTTTGTTTGGTAAAGTCTTTATCCTTTGTAACAATCCTTTTAAAGTCTGATAGGCATGAACTATTATCTAATCTAGTCTAATATTTTACAACATATATATGAAGAAATAATAGTGTCTCTGCGTTTGTCTGCGTTGCGTTCATGTCAAAAAAAAAAAAAACTTGGTGACAATATTAAAACCATTTTTTTTCAATAATCGCACCACATTTTAATTTAGTTGTCTCTGTTTCATCTTAAATTCATTTTACGTGTAGATGCTAACTTTTTTCCTTAAAATTTTGTTCTAAACCTTCAATTCATTAACATATATTGTATACATTAACATATACTGTATAAAGTCATGGTTGTCTATTTCCTTAGCAAATTTCCCTAAAATTTCATTAAAATGACTACTAAATATCATAAAAAAGTAAAAGAATAACAATTCAAAATGTAAGATTTATTTATTTTTAAACAAATTTTAAGCAAGTTAATGAGATTCTTGCAAAAAAAAAATATATATATATATAATATTCTAGAAACAAGAAACACTGTAAGTGATGGAAAGTCGATGAAAAAGGTAAATAAACAAAAATCCTTAGGACATTAATATAAACGGTTAATTTCACATTTCATCTCCAAACTTTTGTAGTTAGTATCGCCTGATTCTTAACCTTTTTTCCCCAACCTTTTAATAACTTGTACGATAGGTCTTTCTTGACGGTTCAGTTAATTTTTCTGTTAAGTTCGTAGTCAAATTACAATTTTATCCATTATAATTTTAAATTAAAAATAAAAAGTTTAAAAAATATATATATTTATTTATTTAATAAAAAAGGAAAAGGGGGACCTCCCCTTGTGCTATCTGAAATGACAGTACGAGGTGGGAAGTCTCCCTTTTTTGGCTATTGGAAATGGCAACAATGTGCTGCTGTCATTTCCAGCAGAACAAGGGGTCTTCCCTATTCTTTTGCCATTTCTATCAACCAAAAGCAAGTCCTCTTTTTCTTTTCTTTTTTAATTTATATATATATTTTTGTTTTTAAACATTTTATTTTTTAATTTAAAAATATTAGAGATAAAATCGTAACTTGATTAGAAATTTAAGGGAAAAATTGGTTGGAACTGTCAAGAAGGATATACCGTGCGAGTTATTGAAATGTTGGAGACTTAGTAGGTCAAAAAAAGTTAAGGAACCAAACGATACTAACTATAAAGGTTGGGGACAAAAATGTAAAATTAACCCTAATATAAAAGAATCAGAGTTTTGAACCCTTAATAGAATTGTGGTATATTTAGTAAAACAATGTAGTGTGAATATATTCTCTCTTATGTATTTCCTCTGTCCTATAGAGATATTCGTGTTGTTATTTTTATATAGATTAAGAAACAATAATTAATATCGTTGAAGTATTAAATTTTACCTCATTTTTTCACATATATTATTATGTCTCATTAATTATTTGAAACACTTTCAATGCATAGATAGTTGTATAACAACAATTAATTAGGGGTGTATATGATCTATAAAACATTAAATACATACTCAATATTGTAAGTGGACTATATTTTTAAGACAGACGAAAATAAAATAGTAACTATCTTTTTACAACGGAGGTGGTAATTTGTTTTCTTTTTTGGTTATTGCAAATACATACTTATAAACCTTTTTAAGTCAAGCCTAATTGGTTACGTTAAGGCATGGGACTCTTAAAGTCCCACCAACTATGAGTTGTGTGGGATTTTCAACATCTATATGTTGGTTTGTTTATTTCTTTATGTTACATTTCCATATATACTGATTTATACTGTTTATAACTCAAATTATAATTATAATTCAAATAAATAAAGTATTCATAAGTATTAATTTGTCATAAGTATTTATTTGTTCTTTTAGTAAAATAATAGCGTTATTTAACTTTGGCTAATTATGACTATTAATATGTCAATATACTCTTTAAATAGGTTGGATTAGGAAAACTGTTTGTAAGATTTACTTTTCTAATATAAATTTTCTTAATTAATAAAATAAAATATAATATACAAATTTATATATTAATAAAGGGAAAAATTATTTAAAAAATTTACTTTTCTTATGTAATAAGTTTTCTTATCCCAGATTTTAGACTTTCCTCTCCATAAAGATCGTAGATCTGGCGCTTTTGTGGGTCACTCAAAACGTCATACGCTTCAGAAATCTGCTTGAATTTGGCTTCAGCTTCCATCTTGTTGACGTTCTTATCCGGATGCCAAATCGAACACTCTCTGTTCACCATCCAACACTATTTATAATAATCGACTGTTCGTTTCAGAGTCCTTTTCAAACCTCTCGACCTTTTGCCTGTAAACTGGGCCCGCCACCCAATAATCCTCCGCCGAATATACCTTTCTCCGTTCTCCAAAAATCCTTTTTCTTTCTTTTCACAGTAGTCGACGTAATTAGTCCGCTATTGCTCTCAATTCCACTCTCTTTGAAGCAGCAGTCAGTATGGGTGTAGTGGATATTGTGCTGTTGTGGCTTGTGGGTTTTTGTGTTTGTGTGTATTTGGCTATTTACACGATTGATATACTTGAGCAGAAAGGAATCGCTTTTTGGGCCCGAAAGTGCAGAGAACTTCTGCAAGATGATGATTCCGACGGTAATCCAAGTGTTGAGTCGGTTGCTTCAGAATCAATGCAATTTGGTGATGTACCAGAACAGAACAGAATTGTCGGTGTCGGTGTCGATTGTGAGGCTGAGTCCCCTGCAGCTTCTGACAACTCCTCCGATGGTGAAGAGCCCTCAGAATTGAGAAAATCGGAACGACAAGTCCCATATTCTTCCCGGGAATCGGGTGAAGAGGAAGAGGAAGAGGGATTCCTTGATGATTGGGAAGGAATAGAGAGAACAGAATTGGAGAAGAGGTTTGGTGATGCAGTAGCTTTTGTTGGTTCTGAAAGCAATGCAGAGCGAATTGACAAATATTTGAAGTTGGAATTGTACGGGCTTCAAAAGGTTGCTCTTGAAGGGCCTTGCGAGGTGCCGCCGCCAATGGCTCTGAAAGTTTCCGCACGAGCAAAGTGGTATGTTTAAGCATTCTTATCATCTTTAGCTATTGGTATTAATGTTTTTTGATTATTGGAATTGTCAGGCAATTGTGATAACTTTGGGTTAGAAAAAGTTTCTGGGTGGATTACCATTGCCATTGAAAATATTCATTGAGGCATGCATTCATCTATCTGTAACTGATGTAATCTAAGAAAGTAAATATAATAGAGTTTATTTCATTAATAATGGAGTTAATAAAGTACCTAGTCCTGTGGCAGGAATTCTTGGCAGAGTTTGGGGAACATGGACAGAGAGTTAGCAATGGAACAGTACCTTATGCTTCTCTCGGGGGCGAATCTTGGTTGGAAGGTAGGCGAGATTTTACATTTTTACGGAGTAATATTTTTGTTTTCAAACACAACATACAACCCAACTTTTCTACCATGGAAAATACTTGATTGTGTTTGCCGGAACAGGGTGAAGGAACTCCAGCATCCCAGAATGCAGGAACTTCTGATGATCCTGCTTGTCGGTCCCAAGATGAATGAAATGAAGGTCAAAAGTAAGTATTTTGTGCACCGGTCGATATTGTTTTTACTTGTTTAAACACGAGTAAAGAATTGGGCATAGAGTACTCTGGTTGCCAGCATTCCTTAAAGGGTTATTTACACCTAACCTCTCCAACCTTTCAACTATTTAGAGATCACGTCCTTAACCTTTGTTTCTATTGTAGTGGGTCCCCAACCTTTGTACAAATCCCTCTCCAAGTCCCACTTCATAGAATCCGTCATATCTCTCCGTTAACCCAACCCCCTATGCAAAATGAGCAAGGATGTTACTGGAACATTAAAAAATATCTCTCTTTTTTTTGCTTTTGCCCCGTGATTAGAAGATACAACCAATTATTTCACACGGGGTAGAGGTCCAACAGCACCGCCAAACAACCCCCCACTTTCTTATGGCGAGAATTTGATGACATCGGAAATGTGAACTACCAAAAAAGTATCTCGACTCTCTCCAAATCTTCCGCCTTCAAAAGTTATTTCCTGGACCAGCAAGGGTTTTGTGAGCAAACAATGGGATAATTGAAAACCATAATCTCCATATTAACATTGTAGAATCTTGGAGCTTTTGTTGGAGCAGACTATCGGAAAATCGAGAACGAAAATAATGAACATAGAATTGTTGCTAATGTTATGTGGAGGCGTCGGCCGCCACCTTTTCCACCAGAGTCTTCTGCCGCTGCCCCCAACTTCAAACTGGTATGCTTTTGATCATTTTTCATACTGATGCTTGTCCATTGATTTCATCCAGGAGTGTTTAAGTAATTGCATTGGGCATTAAAGGGTATAATTTTTAAGTTTTAGAGGAATTAATGGTGATTGGAGCAAGGGGAGGCGGCTAGAATGGTGTGAGTGTGTGATGGCAAATCAATGGTGGCTGCACCAAATGCTTTCAGTACAAAATTGGATGATGAGTTTTGTGCTTCGTCTTTGTACAGTCAAGTCTGGTGGCTCTTATTTGGAAACACTCGTAATTTTGTTAAATTTTCACCCTTACTTGTATTGTACTAATAATGCCCTTAGCTGATTTGGTCAATTGGGTTGCCCCTACTTGGGTTAACGGCAAACTCTGACGTTTTTTCTTTGATTGGGGACCTGTGGGGGGATTTCTGTAAAGATTGGGGACCCATAACAGTAGAAATAAAGGTTGGGGATGTGATCTCTAAATAGTTGAAACGTTGGGGATGTTAGGTGTAAATAACCCCTCTTGAACTCGAATTATAAAGTGAGTTTGTTGGCTATCTTCAACCTTATCCCATCCCCCCTTGAGAAGCAAACAAAAGAGATGTCAAACAACCTCATCCAAAAGTTAAGCTAGACAAATTTGTTTATTTCAATATTGTCCTTACCAGACTCCATCTCGTACAAACCGGATTATATTTTCATCAAATGTTTAACATGTGCTCCAATATTATGTCAAACCACTCCATTGTAAAGATGAGAAACATATGAATGTTGCCATTGACAAGAGAGATAGAGAGAGAAGGAAAAAGGACTCTTCTATTTGAGGTTGACAAGTGAGATAAGGGCCGTCTTGCCTGTGTGTCTTCTAGGGTCGGAGGCCAAAACTGAAAGGAAGTTCCCTTGCCTCATAAAGAATGCCCCTCGGGCATAAACTTCTTTTGTATTGCATAAACTTCTTTTGTATTGCCGTTACAGGTCAAACTTTTTGTAATGGATTGTACTCGATCTTTGCTCTACATTTTCTGTTTTGAAATAGAAAGAGTAGTTTAGGTCGTTGCTTGATTTTTAAGTTTTTTGAAGACTTTTGTATGGGGTATGCAATTTTCTACTTCTACAGAAAGTACTGAAGTTTACTCAAGGCAAGTCAAAATTCCACTATTTTGCAGGTCGCTCCGCCTGAATGAGGCATAACGCCGAAGGTTCCTGGGTTCTGGAAAATGCAGGTTGCTGTTAACTTTCATCAGTCATTCGATGGTTAAAGCTCGGCTTCTGGTTGTGGCCAAAGAACTTAGTACAATACCCAATATAAAAGAGGAAGTATGCTACTCGTAGAATTTGACATAATATATGTTACCATTAGGATAAGATAGTATAGTGTTCCTTGTCTAATTTTTTGATTTCATTGTTACTGAGGAAGTGAAGAAAAGTACTAGAAAGAAGTATATAGCATTTCAGAGCTTAAAATTCTTGCTTTAAGTTTATATATAATATATATATATATATATTGTTTAGTCACTTTTCTTTTGTGAAGCAAAACCTTTGGCCCTTGCCATGAAAATTGGTGAATATGATCTCAAAGCATTCATGCTGCCATTCTGTCGGTTTCACTTTGACCTAGGAGGTTTAGTGGAAATTTGAGTCAAACGGGTAACAAATTCATTAATATTAAGAAAATCTGGGCAAATTAATCTTTGATTTTTTCTATCAAGCCCAAATGGCCTTGATACTCTGGGCAAATTAATCTTTGATTTTTTCTATCAAGCCCAAATGGCCTTGATAGAAAGATGATTCATTTAATCAGCAAATCAACCTCATAATATGGTAGAAAGGAGATGGGCATGTGCTAATAGGGGCATGTGTTAATTTTTTTTTTTATTGAGCTATATCATGAAGTTGGTTTCATAAGAAAACTTAGATATTAGAAAATCCATTTAGTTAATATATCAAATTTTCTAAGGAGATTGATTAAAAATAGAGCCTCATTAAGTTCCTTAGAAGAAGAACTACAACAAATTGCTTATACAAATTTTTTACTAAATCTATTTTAAAAATAGAGTAATTTCGTTATGTTAATCTTATATTCTTTTCTCTCATTCACAATACGAGGGATAATATGGCCAAATCACACTTTTTTTTTTTTTTTTTCTTTTTTTTGGTAAAAGGGAGTTTTCCTAGCTTATAATGCTATAACAAGTCATTTATCATTTATCACTATTTTACACAATTTGAGATTTTTCCATTTTAGAGTTTGTTTACAATAGACTTTTCTCAAGGAATCTTTCGTGAATTATCTCACTTTTTGTGTGTCCTCTTGTAATATTCCCAAATGAATGTAGGTTTTCTGATGATAACTCGTTATGAAGAAAATTAATAGATTCATGTACAGATTCATAAATAGAGGGTTTTCGTGGTGTGTTCTCACTGTAAGATAGAGAAGATATTTGGTAAGATAGAGCATAGAAGATTGATGGCTGGAGAATAGTAGAAGAAAGAAAGATTGGTAATGCAAAGAAAGAAAGGCTTTTGGATGCGACCGACAAAAGTGAAAATTAGGACTCATCGTTAAGCCCAACTAGAACATACAAAACAAGTACCAATAGCCCATTATTTTCTGGCCCGTATGATTCGGTCCAATCCCAAAGTGGAGCTGCAGTTCAAGTGTAAGGGGCAGTCTCTGTCTTTCTGCCTCACGAAATTGAAAAAGGATGACAGCAGATCATTCCTTAGCGATCAGTCTTTTCCGCAATTAATTTGATTTCTACGCTTTTTACCATTCGATTTGAATTTGGGGTTCTTTTAGATCTAATTCCGTATTAACATTTTCACTGCACTTCCTTTTTTTTATGGACAACGATGGGAGTAGTAATTGAAACCGAAGTGTGGGAACCTAACAGAGCATTGTATGTTTTCGTCTTCGTTTGTTGCTTCTTCTCAATCTTTTGTTTACCCAGCAAAACCTTCCCGAATGTATTTGATCACGCGCCTTCCTCGTCTCTCATTCGCTTCCAAAGATTATTTCTTCTCTTTTATTCACTATCCTCTGGTTAGTCATTCTCTCATTATTTCTTTTGGTAAGTTGTACTTGTCTCTTAAATGTAGCTAATCTTTTTTTGTTTATTCTGTGTACGTAGTGATTGAGGGGTTATGGGCAGTGTTTGGGGAGTACGAATGGGCATACTTGGGTGTGAGTAAAGTGCAAACGGTGACGTCCATATGTGTTGGATATGGGGCCTCTCTATTTATTGGTAGTTTCCTGGGGATGCTCTCCGACTTAATGTAAGTGAAGAATTTTCTGTGTATTTTGTTGTAATTCTTGCAGTATAATTTCCATTTACATTCCAAGCATGTAGGTTGGTGTCCGTAAATCGTGGTCCTGAATTTTAGTTATTCTAATACTCGTCTGTTAAGGCTTCTATTGATGGAAAATTAACATTTTGCTGTGCAGCGGTCATAAGAAATTATGTTTGTCGTTTTACATGCTGCACCTTCTTGTTTGCATTTGGAAGAGAATAAGTGCAAGTCCAACTATTTGGTTGGCAAACATCTGTCTCTCTCTGGCATCTTCAATATTTTCTTTCAGTTTTGAATCATGGATGGTAGTGGATAATGAAAAGGTTGGTCTTGTATTTCTATAGGTAGCATAGTTGATCGTGCCTAATTCATTGAACAATGACAAGTATCTTTATGTATATTTTTGCAGCTGGGCCAGAGGCAAGATTCACTGAATGATATGTTTTGGTTAATGACATTCATTGAATCTGCATCTTACATTGGCAGCCAGGTGCTTGGTAACTGGCTAATTGATAGTGATGTGGACAAAAATATAGCTTCCATTTGGAAGGCAGCTATGGTTATAGCACTTGTCGCTGTCATTTTTGTTACGCGTGGATGGAAAGAAGCTACACGAGCGGCATCTTTCAAGGATTATCAGATGATGTTTTACAGAGATGTGATAAGTGGTATGTAGCTTGTGTCCATTGGATAGCATTACACATGGTTAACTTATTAATTTTGTTTTGTAAGCCCGGTAGATTAGGAGGTGGATGTCAGATGAAAGCACTGATATAATGTGTGCTTGAGAATCAATGTAGGACTTGAATTTCTTGCATTGATAATGGTATAAATTCAACTAGAATGTCTTCAGATAGTTAATATTTTGTTTTTTCAGATAAAAGAATTTGGCTGTTATCATGGGTGCAAGCCTGTGTCCATTTCTCTGTGGCTGCCTTCTGGATTCTTTGGGCTCCTACCATTGTGGTAAGAATTTGACTGCACTTGGATGTCTTAAAACTTTCATCCTTTACATGTATGAAAGTCCTACTGCTGTAAATGGGTGCTACCAGCCTGTGGGCTCCCCAGCTTGCTTCACAGTCATTGGAAGCTTGCGTTCACCATGTGGGCTAGCGCAAGCCAAATAATTTCCACAGATTTTATGTGCTGGTTTGTGATGCCCGCAGCTGCCAATCTGATACTGGGTTAATGGCACCCATCAATAAAGTTGAAATTCAGAGTTTAAGTTTCAAATTCGGGGTTTTTTTCCCTTTTGCTTCAGAATTTTTTAGCATATAATGCAGCCTCTCTAACACCTATTCATTTTGTATAATTTTAATTTGACATGAGTATAATGTTGTCAGTCCCAAGCCTAGTCCGAAAAGAGTAGATAAATGAAGAGAGTTTTTGGTTTTTACAACATTTTCAGAAGTTAGAAAGTTACAATTTTGATAAGGTTTAAAGATTTTCTTGCAAACTTAAATTTTTGAACCACAAAAATGTTTGAGGATGAAAAAATAAAATAAGTAAACAAATGGGTCATGAGAGGCTTGTAAGCCTGCTCGGCTTGCCCTATCAAATGACGAGTAGGTGGGGTAAGCTGAGCTCCAATCGGCTGAAGAGCCAGCTTGAGCTGGCTTTAAACATGAAAAGATTAAGCCGCGTTCGTAAAAAAACATCTGGAACACCTTAGAGTCTCTTCTAATTTTCCAGTTGAAATTATGGATCTTTTAGAAATAATAACATTTAATGAATAATTTAGTTGCAAAATAGTGGGCTATTTAATCCAAATACTTCATAAGTTCTAGTGAAAAATTGATTTTCAAAGGAACTTGTTCAGCTTCTTGTAACTATAGGAACTAAAGAAGAACCCTACCTAGTGTTAGCTGTTGTCTGGCGAGCTAGATCTTTTTGATGTCATAATGAGTTCTTTTTACTATCTTTACATGTAGGTTCTGGATGCATGGATGTCTTGTCTTGTTTCTCCTTCAAATTCAATCTTTTAACAAGCCACGGAGCACTTAGATCAATTTGGATGTGATCTTTATGATCAATGATCTCCCTTGACCATTTATGTAAAATTTTGAATGCTTTTTGAAAGAATACCATAAAGTAGCACTGTCTCTAAAATGGGTCAATCTGCTGCCTGTTTTGCCGTGTATTTGTGAAAATTAAATAGTTTTGCTGAGAGCATCTATAATCTGTATGCTTTTGGACAGATTGTAAAAGGAAAATAAATTGGGGACTGAAAAGATACTGGCCAAATACACTATATGCTAACACTTCTGACTACATAAATATTCTACAGAAAATGGCCCAATATTCGAGAATGGTGATTAACTTTGAGCTTACACCAGTGCATATTTAATTAGACATTACCTGTCTTCATGATCATGCAGTGATATATTTCTTATATAGTAGAGAACAATATATACTTGTTATGATTTTTCCTTTCTTTCTTTCCGTCAGCAGTCTCATTTTGGGAGGTTAACTATCCTTTCTGTTTCAGGACTCTTATGAATACCATCCATCGCAAGATTTTTTTATACTACTAATATTATTCTATTTCATATGAAAATCTTTTGAATTCTTTCTCATGTTTGAAATATAATGATCTATCAGAAATTTGGTTGATCTATATCTTCTTTGTAGGCTGATGGAAGAGAGGTCTCGTTAGGATTGATATATCCTTGTTTTCTGGGAGCTAGAATGCTTGGCAGCACTGGATTTCCATGGTTATTCAATGGGCCCTTATCATTTCGAATGGAGGAATGCTTAGTATATTTGCTTATCACAATGGGCCTTGCTTTCTCCATTATTGCTTACGATTACCAGGTGAACACTTATAGATCATTGATCAATTGGAGAACATTTTCTGGTCTTTTTTAAATGAAAGTTTCAAACTTGGTGTTATTGGTACATGATTTTGTAATTTTATGTACAGGAAATTGGAGTTCTTTTGATGCTGTTCATGTTATTTCATGCTTGCACGGGAGTGGTTTTGCCTTCACTTGCCAGATTAAGAGCAATGTAACTAATTTTTTACTTTGCTATCAGTAAAATTTCTTCTTCCACTACGTGATGTGAGGTTATGGGTAGAATGCAAAAAGCTATCGTAGACTGGTAATATTAGTTGTCTCTTTCCGAGTGGAGAATTATCTGACATATTTCATCTTGCTACTGTGTGCATAGGTATGTGCCAAATGAAGTTCGTGGAGGAATGATTAGTCTATCTCTTGCACCTGCAAATGCTTTATTCCTCTTTCTTCTATTAAAGGTATTTACTGCTGTAGCCACATTGCTTTAGAATCATGTATTTGGTGCTTGTTTGCAATAGATTATAATCTTCTTAAATAATAATTTGAATCAAGTTCGAGCACACATTTCATGGACTTTGGGAGATGATAAATAGTTAATGAACATGAAGAAGTGAAGTATGCACTTAGCAAATTTCTTTCAGACAGAAATCACCACTGTACTGGTGATGCAATACTTATCTCGAAGTCAATATGGCATAATACTGAGCTTAGCAGCTGAAAGTTCTATCCCCTGTCCTACATTTCTCCACCATAATGACACTGAATAATTGAATGTTTGTATGAGTTTTGAGGCACAATTTTTGTAGTGAACAAATGGAGGGATCATTTTTCTATGTTGATTTTGAAAAGTGAAAACGAATTGAAGGTCTATTTGTATAGAAATGATGTACGAAGCACCACTTCTTAATTTATGCTTAAGCAATAATGACACAACATATAAATTAAGTGGTGAATGAGTTGATGCTGGGTTTAAGAAATTAAATTTAATTTCTTGAATTTTGTGCCCTGTGGCTGCTGCTTATCAGTCCTTTCTCTTTATTCATAGGGCTTTAGGTGAGGCTTTTGAAGTGAAAATATCCCCCTTTGTTTTTTAAGTTAGAATTTTAGATTATCTTATGGCTCAAACTATATTCTCCTTCGGATATCTGCAATCATTCAATTTACAACTGCATATTGGATTGGTGGTGTCTACATTTTGCCTCTAGTCGGTGTATCTGACTTGTCATATCCTTTTATTTGTGTCGAAAGTCACCACCACCATCGAGTGCAAATATGCACCCATTGTGTCCTTTGCAATGTGCGTAGGTAGTGCCTGCATTTCAACATTGGTTACTGCATGCAAAAGATTATGTACTGTTGCGTTGAAACCTTACTTAATGCAAGCATGATCGCATTTCCATTTTCTTTTTCTGGTTTCTAATTTGGATTCTTTTTCATGAATTGGTGTAACTCGCTTCAATGATGGCGTTGCAGGGAGGTTATTACAAGACCATTTGGAATTCAACGATCATAGCAGTTGCTGCTATTGGTCTATTCTCTGCAGCTTATTGCATACATATATTGGAAAAATATGGAAAGCAACTCCAACAGAACAGGCGTAACTTGTGATTTCAGGAATTCACTTGATTGACCCTCGAGGTGTGTGTGCTGGATCTCTGATTTGACGGAGATGTCTTTTCTGTGACTTCACAATCTCAATACACAAATTTGAAATGGAAGACAAGATACTCGGGAAGCATACACAGCTTTCCAAAAAATGAGAATCCCAACAAGAGGGTAAACATATGCCCTTTGATCTTCAATTTTATGCTCTGTTTTATTCAACTGTACCTGGGCTACAATGATGGCAGCAGCTGTTCTTGAAGTTAAAGAAAGTGTATATGTTGGAAGTCAATCCTCGAAATTATGTTTATATTCTTAATTTAAATCATCTACGTCTATAGTATGCCAAAGAACAAGCTATGCCAGCATTGAAGCTCCGATGTTTGAGTTTTTTCAGTTTTGAAGGATCATTTAGCGGAGTGTCCTGATATTCAAAGGCCTTAGGTTTTTGTTTATTATCCAACTGCTGCTGAAATAGTTGCAAGTCGGGAGCACATTGTACAGGGGAGAGAATTGTTTCATATCATCAAGAACAATTTGTTTTTGCACTCTGTTTTCAGCAACTTCAATAGGATTGAGTTATTTCCCTAGCGCAATTAATTTAGTGAAATACACGAGACGATTAGTTCTTATCCTATTATAGCAAAAAGAGGCGTGAAACCAGCACTAACGTAGAATTGACCAGGTGAAAAATCAGAGAATAAGGTAAAGAAAGAAGGCTAGGTTTTGCACAGCATAACTCATTAAGAAGTCAAGTCGTAACAAAAATGGACGATGAATTTCAGATGGCTAAAAAACTTTAGAATAATGATTCTACTGGTGAATGCATCGAGTCTTCGTGCTCTTGATCCCTGATCCACTTTGTGGCTACCCATTTTTCCCCCTTGATCACTGGGCAGCTCCCATGAAGTGATGCCTGCAATAGTAGCAAAACAAAGTGTGACAGTTGAAACCGAACAAAAACTATGGAAATGATTGAGAAGGTAACATTGCAAGAAAGAAGAAGACATCTTCTGCATAGCAACTCACCGGATCTATGGTGCCATTTGGGAATAGGGAGTAGAACAAGAGTCCGTCTCCTTGGCGAGGCTTTACTTTCAGACCCATACATTTGCGAAAATCATAAGTAGCGTCCGTGTTTAGCCCATTCTGTGGATCAAACCATGTGAATTACTGCTCATTACAGAGTACTGACGGGTTGAGGGGCAATGGAAGGGAAAGTAAGCAGGTAAGTGGCAAAAAGATATATGGGAAAATGATTGATCTTACCTCCAAAGGAAACATGGTTTCACCTCCTTCTTCAACATCAGACAAATACAACAAGAAAGAAGCGACCTGAACAGATCAAGTTAAGTAATCACCGTCCAATCTTCCGTATATAAATTTCAAACGACAAACCTATTGTACTAACTAGCCTGGGAAGATCTCTCTGCGGACAATCCTGTTGTGTTTTTTCGTAAAGACAAGGAAGAATCAAATAATTATATAAACGAGAAGAGACATTTCTCTCTGTTGTTTCTTATGAAAATGTTGTACATCAGATGACCTCAGAAAGAATCAATGAGCATAAAGCAGAGATCCATCATCTGATTTCAGAAACCACTACTCCCAGAAAAGATTGCACGAATATCTAATATCTTGTAGGTAGATTACCCTTTGGCTCTTCTGCGGACCGTATTCAGCAGGATTGAATGCATCATAATGAGAATGGTATCTCTGATCAATCTCATAACGCAAGACATTGAAAGCCTGAAACACCGTACCAGCATTTATTTATAACATAGAAGCATAACATTATAAGCTAAAATTCATGCCGAGTCTCCCACTATAATATCCAGAGTCTCCATGACAGTGCAAGCAATCATGCATTTTATAAAAGTTGTATCCTTGTACGGCCAGATAATTTCAATGAACTAGCTTAGCTTACGTTACCTCGCCATGTGTTCTGGGAATCATTGTTGCTTTTGCAATTTTTGTTTCAATCTGATCCAGCACTCCAGTTCTGTCTTCAGATGCACTTATAAACATGCCAGAACTGATAAGAAAGAAGATTACAATTTAAAATGCATTACTTACAAGTAATTCTATGCAAAAAGCAACAGGAAACAGAATTTTCCAAGGTAGCAAACTATGGGCATATGACTCCAGTTGAAAATTGTAATCACCTCGTCCTGATTCCCTGTGTATTTTCAGCTGTTTCTCCCTCACGTAGAGCCAACGAAGAAGGTTTAAGTTTCGATTTTGCAATTCTGATAATGCTTTTGCATTGTTTTTCATTAGCGAAATTTGGAAAGTATAGTGCCCGTGGATTCCAGCTTAAAATCTGTATTATAAGATCAATGAAGGAACAACATTGAAATTTAGAAAAAGGATCCTGCTAAAACAAAATACTTAAGACCATCAACTTTTTCATTGGTGAATCGTATTCTAAAGCTCAAGTTTATTTACAGGGATTTGCTTCGTCTGCGTCTAATCATTGAACAGTTCTAGTTCTACGCTTAATTGCATAGGATTTCAAGAAAAGAAAAAATGCAAGTGGGATTTCGGTAATGCATTTCAAAATGCTCCAAATCAATGCTGATCCAGGCATCCAACCCCGGAAATGAATTACCATCATGATCATCAGTTATTGAAAATTTCCCAAGTAAAATGCTTAGACCCACCGCCACTTCGAAGTGTCCAAAAAAGAGGCAGAAAATGGAAACTCACCTGAAAAGGGATAGAAGTGAGAGAATCCTCTCCAGTCTGTCCCCGTGGCAGAGAATCAAAATCTTTCTTCTTCTCTTCCTGCAGTCCCCGCGGCCAAGGCCTTAAAGAAGTAGTTGACACTTCCTGTCAACATCCATAATCAGTCCATCAACAATCAATCATCAAACAAAAATACAAGTACAAAATGGGAAATGAAGAAAACCTGCTGAGAGAAGAGACTGGAACCAAAAAACCCGGCAAGAAAAAAGAACACGCATAACAAGAAAATCCATGGCAACCCCAAAATCATCCAATTTCCTCCTCCTAATCTGCTTGCTTTGTTCTTCATTCTTTTTCCTGTGTTGATCAAGAAAGTAATCAGTGGGAACTGGAAATCAGCCTTCTTCTTCAACAGTAATAATAATAATGAATAAAAATACAGTACTGCGAAAATTTTCTTTTCTTTTGGTGCTTTTGAGGGAGGATTCGTGTGGTTGTTTCGACTTTCAAATGCAACAAACAAATCGATCATGACTTTTGCACGACTTTTGTTTGTCATCCGTACCAGGCGGGAAAGTGATTTCTTGCTTAACCCGTAAAATTGTAAATCAGGTCACCCTATTTTCCTTAAACTTTCAATTAGACATTCAACACAAGCATCTCTAGTATCTTGAATTTAGTTTTTCACATATGGATTCACCGTGATATTAGTTTGTCAGGTTGGTTGGACGACTATGTAAGTTCACACTTGCAATTTGTGATATTGAAATATGTTAATTGGAAGATTAATAAGATGATTGTGTTGTTAATATAAAAATGTTTGGACGGAAAAGAACTTCAACAATCAGCGTTGATCTACCTGTTATGCAATTTTATTACTTTGTTAAATAATAAAAATATACTATATATTTTAAATACTCTCAAGAAATAGGTTGTTACAGAATGCTGATTTCCAAATTTGTTTGTTGAATGATTAGATAAGAAGAATGATAAAGATCCCCCCAAATTTTAAAAAGAAAAAAATCATGCATATATCTGATGTCAACATTGTTTAGTTTTATAATAGCGAGTGATAATTAAGTACTGTTTTTTTTTTTTTAAAGATTTTTTCGAAAAAGGGTTCCCGTATAGAAGCTTCATTAGCGAAAAGAATCACAGATTTGCACGCAGAGTCATTTCAATGTGAGGTTCGAAATGAGTTTACTCAGGTTAAAGAAATCGAATTTCAGAAAATTACAGCCAAACAAGCTTTTGCAGAGGTAATAATTTGTATTTGTAGCGCACGCAGGGTGCAGATTTGGGTAATCAGATTGCGCGAATCTGTGCGGTCCACAACGTGTAATGTGATTGCTTCAGATAGCACAACTCTTTTTTTTTTTTTTAACTTCTAATCCAGGTGGATCCCATTTACGAGTTGACAACCCATTCTGCGTGCTTCTGTGCCAACATTGATTCTTTACATTCATCCCTCTTGTATCACTACTTTTGGCTCACAATTCACAAATATGCACTCAATGCCAAACTCAAAACCATATAACAGCATTATGGCATTTTCAGGAGGTGCCTGTCCCAGTTGGCATCTCCCAAGTGAGAACATGTATGCAAATCACCTGGAATTTCAATTTCAATTCTACGTGACGTGTATGTGTATATACCCACTTGAACAGAGGGTGCCAAGATTTTTCTTGCTTTCTTTCTTATTTGGATTGGACATTGACAGTCAACATATGCTTTGGTGTCAAGGTGGGAGTTTGTTTCTGAAAATTTGCTGGAGTGATTGCTGAAAAATCGGGGAATTCTGGAATTTGTGTTTAAAGCTACCAGCCTTGCTTTCCTTCTCGCAGCCAGGGTCTCATTGACAAGATCAAGGCGACTGTTCACCAAAAAAGGGGTGTTTCAAAATGTTATTAAGACTATATGTATAAAGGCCACCATCAGCCTAGCAGTGTACAAGATCGAGCAAGTCAGCTGATGACTGAGGAGGGCCAGCAACGCAAGCCTCAATCAACGGTTGCTGTTACTAACTACAAGAATCCCAACGGCAATCCTCACACTGTACCTCTATATCAAAATGTTAAAGATGTAAACCTACTACTATACGGTCCGACTATAGAAATAGATTGGACTCCGAATATAGAGCCCGACCACCAATTATAGGGGCGCCCCCTATAATTGGTGGTCGGGCTCCAAATTCGGAGTCCGATCTGTTTCTATCCAAAATCTATACTACTATACGGAACTGAGAAAAAAATACTTAAAAAGAGATTAATTTTTAAAATCTGTGACTCCAAGTATGGAGCAACGAGAAGATATCATCAATCGACTTGGCCATATTTTGATCTAAAAGAAAGTACAAAGGAAAAAGTAAAATCATATAGCAAAAGGGAGAAATTTGTTTCCTTAAGTGCTTGCCATCACACGTGTTCCATTGCAGATCTGGGGTGGTGATATATTACTGGAGGTCATGCAAGGTCTTATTGGCTTTGCTTTCCTTAGAAAAAAATCCTGAAAGTAATGAGATAAAAATAATTTTCACTGTAACAAATGCTTGTAACAAGACTTGCATGCCCGTCCCACATAAATCAAACTCAAATCCAATTCATTTATAAATTAATCTTATACTGCTTGACAAATATCCAATATTTTCACCCTCAGGAATTGGTGCAAACCTCAGTATCAGGTACCTGGATAAAAGCCGGGACCTCATGCCTATACAGTACAATTTCTCATGATAAATTATTGTAGGACAGACCTGTCAATATTGGCGACAGAAGTGATGCCCAACCATGATCCAGAAGCAACTGAGCAGAGGCGGGGCTGCTGAAGTGCTGATGACATAGCAGGGACAGATATTGTTGTGTGTATGCACAACGGCCTGTTTGTTTATAATTTTTGTTTTTGCAGTGTGTGTGCACATCAAAGGTGTGAAGTTAGTTAGACCAGGGTAATAAAAGGAGTACCTGGGTCACTAGCTCAATCAGGAAGTTGTTTTTTCCATTCAAGCCAACATCAAGAATATCACTGTCACCACCCCCATTTCAATTTGATTTCCAGTATGTGGGCTTTTCTGGTAATTAATGAACCAGGAGTTGCTCCTTGAGAAAGGAAATCAATAAAGATGGGATGAGAGGGAGCCCATAAGACTAGGTTTCTACCAATACACTATACTTATCCCTTTGCTATGTACAATACCACCGTTCCAATGGATCATCACCTTTCCAATACTTGACAAGCTGTTATTTAGGACTTCAAGAGCCAGACAGGATATTTCTCAAGGCCAGGGTCATATCCGCAAGCTATGCTGATCAGAAAATTCATTTTTACTTCATCTTCATCTGGAAACAGCATTTTTAATGCCTTTTCGTCATCATCAGTATTCACTGTAAAGATCGACAGTCACAGTTTAAGTTGAGTTTCAATAAGAGAATACAAAACAGAGCTACTTGTGAGAAATAATGATGTTGTACCATGTAGAAAGTGCCAACATTTTCTAGACAAGTCTTCTGCACCAATTGAGAACCCTAAACATTTTGGCCACAATTATACCCTTCACTGTCAGTTTCCTTCTCCTTGCATTTTCAATATCTAGAGTTCTATAAGCAAGGGCAAGCAAATACATTGCCGGATGAACTCTCCTGCATACAAGGTTAAATAGAATTGGAAAACACTTTCATATTCTAGAAAGCAATACCCACATCTGAAAAACTGATAGAGTTATGTCTTTTCTTTTTATTCCTTTTAGTTATTCACAGCAATGAGAAAGAAGGCTATAGCTCACATCATCCCAGTCTGTGCGTGATATGCGGTAAACATGAAACTTCATTATTCAATTTAAGCATTACGACCAATTACATAACTTTCAGTACAAGTGGATGAAATCATCTCCAGCTATAATTTTTGTTATTTGCAACATTTACTCTTTAAAAGTGAGATTCTATTGATATTTGAGCTCTTCGAAAACTATTAAGATAGACTCGAGGGAGTTTAAATTCCTTCACAAATCAACTTCTCTTCCTTTACCCATATAAAAGATGAGATAAGTTCGTTTATACATTTAATAGGTCTGCATATGAGCTACTTACTTATCCAACTGTGCAGTGGAATCTAAACCATCCCAGTACCTCTGGGATGGGACGGTCCGTCCCTTCTTATCCTTTCCAAATGTCTCAACATACCATCCTCCTGCATCATGCATGGAACTACGAGGCTCAAACAGCCAAAATCTGTTGCAGAAAAAGTAACGTACAAGAAGAGTTTAAAATATTGATTCAAGCAGCATGACACCAAGAGATGAAATAATAGACAAAAGCATCTATATTTCACCACATTAATTTTCAAGATTGCAAACAAAAATAAGTATAGATATATTAATGGTTATAGCAAGACAGTGTGATAGAAAGCAAACATCGAGACCAAAAGCAGAAAGATACATATAGAATAATACACAGTCACACACACACATACATACACAAACACAAATGTTGTGTACAATTTGATGCCTGCACCTATGCATGCATGCATGCATACATACATACATACATACATACATACATACATACATACATACATACATAAACATGAAAGCACACAAACAAACAAACTGTGTGCATGCATCAAAACATAAATGTGCACGTGTGTGCAATCAGACGCCTGGGAATAAAAGTGAGATTAAAGAAGGGAAGGAGTATGATAATGATATTCATTCAGACAACTAGTTCTCTGCCCTAAAACGAAGATTTTTTTTTTTTTTTT